>CM076569.1:439546903-439839601 GCA_034641835.2 Pinus albicaulis
AGTTTATGATAGATTACGATAAAATTTCTCTTTAAACAAAATAGCGCATCCATAGCAAAATGGTATATATCTTTTATAAAACTGAAAATGCGATTTTGCGCTTTTGCGATAATGCGATCCCAAAAGCTTATACAATAAACGTATTGGTCGCAGATCGCATAGCGCAGAAAACAGAAGTGATTAATGAATATATTTTGCGCTATTTTTAATTTTGCACTTTTGCGAGATTAGCTATGTGCGCTTTTGCGCTATTGCGCAATTTCCGCTTTTGCGCTATTTTACATAACTGCGGCGGCTTCATTTTGCAATATTGCGATATTGCGACATTGTGATATTGCGATATTGCGCAGCAAATCGCAAATCGCAATGTCGCAGATTCATGTAGGCGCGTTGTCCAAAGGCAATCTTCCCATATATCAAATCTGTTATGCGCTTTAATGATTAAATTAAATGATTGGATTGATTATTAATGGTAAATGAGATTGTGTTTGGATTGAAAGTCGTTTCATGATTAAAATATTATATTTCATCCGCTTTCACATTTAAAACAGTCTCATCACCTTTCTTATGCCATTACTCTCATTTACTCGTAAAACGCAGGCACGAAGGAGCAAATGTCTATACAAAGCTTTCACTAAACACTATGGGTAAGAAGGAGAAGAGCTCGAATTCTGAAAATAGAGAAATGGCTTCGCTGTATGCAGACACCGCTTGTAATAAGGATGCCGGTATATCCACTTGGGAAGGAATGTATAATCTGTTAGAGGAAGAAAATCCTATGGTGATGAAAGTTGTAGCTACAGCAGGTTCCAGTAATACGTCTGAGGCAACCCTTAGAGAATTGGCCTGCTCATTTCTGCATAGAATAGCGGCAAGACCAAGGATTCTCCCATATATGGACATGGTAAAATGGGTACTGGACAACACTGATATTTCAGACAGGCAATTTAAAACTCCATCTGAAGAGCTAATCGGGTCATTGTCCACGGAAGACGTGAGGCTGATGTATAAGTTGCTGGAACCTCATGCGCCTTATAATAAGCAAGTTCTGAAAGAATTTGCCAAATAACATGCAAATTGGTCAGAATGCACACAAGAATGGACCAAAAGAGATGAGCCATTGAAGAAAAATAAACACGGGTGGACAGTACCAAAAAAGGATGTTTACGACACTGTTCACAAGTTCAAACATCCAAGTGGGCAAATTGACACAATTTTTACCACAAGATAAGGTATGTAAGTTTGCCAAAATTTATCCTCTATAGAGCTTTTAGAAGTCATTGAAGAAGCTATTGGAGGTCAAAAGTTCTCAGAGAAACATAAAGCTCTTCTTGAGAAAAATCGGGAGTTGAAGAAGACTTGAAATAACTGTAAGACAAAATGAGGAAACATTGACCAAATTCAAGGCACTTCATGCTGAGTAAGGAAAAAGATGTGGAGCGTGTTTGACACAAAGGAAAATTACTGCGAAAGGTCAAATCGATAAAAAGATAACTACTTTGGCTAAAGTATGATATGAGAAAATGGCGAAGAAAAATCAAGATAAAATTGCAAAATTAATAATAGAGCAATAAGCTAAAAAAAAAAGGAAAATGCACAAATCAGAAGGGTAGAAAAGGCAACAGAGGAGGCGGCTACAGCGGCAAACATTCTTACTGATTGTGTAAATGACAATTTACACAAAGCTAATTTGATTCCTGAAACTGTTCCAGGATATCTCCCACAGGCAAATCAACTGCAAACAGAATGGAGGAAAAAGGCAGAAGAAAGAGCAAAATCTATCCAAGGGCTGACAAGATTGAATTGGGACTCATACTGGATGTACTTGGTGAAGCCACACAGTCAGCACAGTGCGCTTAATTGTATCATCAATGCTACAGAGAAGATTTCTCCTACGCTTGTCGACTCTGTCTTTTCAGGACAGTTGAATTCTGAAGTCGGTCAACCGCATCTTCTCAAAACTATGCTAGATGCCTGCAAGTTTAAAGAACAAGTTCATAGATAGTTAGATTTAGTTTTAATTTTACTGTATTTTAGCCTAGGAAAAGGACGGTCACTGAACCGAATCCTTAATTTTTGTAATAAGACTATTTTTAGATTTAGCTAAGTAGTATTTAAACCCTTCTCATGCATTTAGAGAAGGGTCCTGGATCTTAATATTTTTGACTTGGAGATTGCATTTCTGTACTCCATTGTCTTATATATTTTTAAAAAGGATCAGATCTGGTGATTTTCATGCGGAATTATCTTTGAAGTGTTGCATTTCTGTACCTTGGAATTTGATTTTGCATCAGAGTTACTGGATTAGAGTATCACATTGCATTTGAAAGTCTTCAAGATGAATGAGGTATTTCTATCCTTTCACTGTTGATTTCTTTTGTCTTATGATATTCGCTTTAAAATTGCTATCATTTATATATATTTGTTTTCACAACGCTTCCTTTTATATATCATTTCCGAGTATAATTGAAACGTTATCTTTCATAAGTGTATATACAAACGATAATTTCCAAGTAAGTGTTTTGTTTTTACCATATTAGTCTCTCAGTTGTGCTTGGAATGCTCATTTCCCTCTCCTAGGGTTTTGAGGGCATTTTTCTTGGTTTCATGACTTCCATGGTTAAATAATCAACAAGCCTTGTATCTTGATGCTCTTACACCTTCCCCTATCATTAATATACCTTCCTAAACACTTCCCATCACTCCTATCCCTCAAAATCATCATTTTTCCACAAGCCCTAGCCTATTGCTACAAAAGGTTTTCTGCACTTTTGGAGTGACCTTGGGAAAATCAAATTTTCTCCTAGATGGAATCTCCAAAGAACTTTCTTGATGCGTCAAATATAACTAGACAGAGAGAGATTTCCAATGAGCTATCTTGAGCTCAATATGGACTTGAAGAGGGCCTCCAAAAGTTGCCTGCAATAGCACATTGCATTTTTGCACCCTCATTCTGCACTTTTTGACCAATCTTGGGAGAATCAATTTAAGATAAGTCAAATCAAGTCCATTCTACAAACTGAAGTCATATTTGAAAAGTAGATAGGATAAGTTTTCCAACGAGCTATCCTAGGCCCAATTTGGACACCAGGAAGGCCTCCAAAAGTGGTCTGCGAAACGGCGCTGCGCAAATGCTCTATTGAGGGTGAAAATGCTTTGTTGATGGCACAAATGCACAGTTGAGGGTGCAAAAGCAGACTTGAGGGCACAAATGCTCTGTTGAGGGCGCAAATGCACGGTTGAGGGTGCAAATGCAGACTTGAGGGCGCAAATGCTGAAGGCAGGACGCAAATACTCTGGTGAGGGCGTAAATGCTTAACAAAGGGCGCAAATGACCAAGACATCCCAAAAACATGTTCAAGTGGCGAAAAATCATTTCCAAAGCTTCACCAACCCACTCATTGACCTCCAAAAAATGAGTAAGAGCATGAAATTAGAATATCGTTTTCATCAAGTGCATATGTTGAGTATTGTGAAGTTTAGGATACAATTTGGTGTTTGAAAATTATTTTAAAACCCTAGTATTCCATTGCATTCTTGAAATTCCCAAATTGCACTCCCTTGCACCCTTATAACCTTTCCACAATTACAAAAACTCATTCATAATCCCCTGTTTTGCAAAATCCCCTTTGGAGTTGAGGAAGGCCTCCAAAAGTTGCTCGCAACAACGTATTGCATTTTTGCACCCTCATTTGCACATTTTGACCAATCTTGGGAGAATCAATTTTTGACAAGTCAAATCAAGTCCATTCTACAAACAAAGGCATATTTGGAAAGTAGACAAGATAAGTTTTCCAATGAGTTATCCTGGCCCAATTTGGACACTGGGAAGGCCTCCAAAAGTGGTCTGCAAAACGGCACTGCGCAAATGCTTTGTTGAGGGTGCAAATGCACAGTTTAGGGCACAAATGCTCTATTGAGGGCGCAAATGCTCTGTTGAGGGCGCAAATGTATAGTTTAGGGTGCAAATGCTCTGTTGAGGGCGCAAATACTAAAGGCAGGGCGCTAATACTTTGGTGAGGGCGCAAATGCTTAACAGAGGACGCAAATGACCAGGACACCCCAAAAACGTGTTCAAGTGGCGAATTTTTTTTTCCAAAGCTTCACCAACCCACTCATTAACCTCCAACAAATGAGTAAGAGCTCATGAAATTAAAATATCATTTTCATCAATTGCATATGTTGAGTATTGTGAAGTTTAGGATACAATTTGGTGTTTGAAAATTATTTTAAAACCCTAGTATTCCATTGAATTCTTGAAAATTCCCAAATTGCACTCCCTCGCACCCTTATAACGTTTCCAAAATTACAAAAACTCATTCCCAATCCCCTGTTTTGCAAAATCCCCTTTTCCTAAACCTTTCTCCCAAAACCCTAAGCCCTAGGTGTTACATTTACCTAGGCTCCCAAACCCCAAATCCCCATCCTAAATCTCATAATACTACTACTCCATATCCCCTCCCCCATTTCATACATCCCTAGCGCCATCTCCTTCATTTTCCCTTTCCCATTCCCCATTCCTAAAAACATATTTCACATCATCCACTTCCCTAGGGTTTTGATAAAAACACCATGGCAAAAGAGGAAGGAAACACATCATATAGTGAGGGAGAGGAAACAGAGGTGAGGAGGCCACATAAAGGGGGAAGAGCACTCAAACTTGAACCTACCAGTACTAGAGAACTAATGGCCTCACCCATGGCAGTCACTTATTTCAAACGTGTGGTTTGCTTTAATTTTTGTGAATTGGTCTAGAACTACAAACCCTAATCAAGAAGAAAGAGAAGGGTAAGTTGGATATGCTCATTAATGCATCCATGATGGCATAGCATACTATATTAGGTCTCCATGAAGTAAGTCTGAAGCAATTTTGAGGAAATTTGATGAAAGTTTGGGAAAATTTGGAAAACTCTTCGAAGGCACATTTTCCAAAAATGTCCTGTTTGGTCACATTTTTGCAGAACATATTGTGGCCAAAAAATAAAAATAAAAAAATTTAGAAACTGGATGAGGTTTTTGTTCCTAAGATATCAAAGTACAAAAACCTATCTCATTTTTTACACAGGTATTACAGAATGAGATATCCATTCACATCTTCACAGCCTATTTTTCTGCATGTGCAAAATCCTGTTTGAGATACCTTTTTGCAGAGAATATTGTGGCCAAACAAAAATGCATGTTGACAAACGGGAGGATTTTTTTGTTCAAAACATGCCAATTAAAAAAAACTCTCTCCGTTTTTCAAAACACCTCATGGTTAGTGAGATATCCATCCATCATGGAGGCCAATTTTTCCAAAAAATTCATAATCTTTACACAATTTGACTGTCATTTGCATAGTGCCATAGGCGCTACGCAAATGTTTGGGGCACTTTTTGAGGGAACGAAGACTACCATTGGATTCCTAAAGGAAACTTCATTCCAGAAAACCATGTTTCCAGCCTTAGTTTGCAAATTTGACAGGTGAAAAGGTCAAAAAACCACCTAAAAATCACAATTATGCCCCTGTTATGACCTAGGCGCTGTGCAAATACCAGTCTTGGGAAAATGAAATTTTGAGGGGGAAAATGACCTTCATTTTGGAATCTGAAGGCAGCTCTGGAAATTATATTTGAAGGGCTTTCCAAAGAGCTATCATGGGCCCAATTTGGACACCGGGAAGGCACCCAAAATTAGGCTACAACATGGAGGGCGCAAATGACACAGTGAGGGCGCAAATGACCGTTCGCTGATATTTTTCAATTTTCTCAAATTTTTTCAGTTTGACCATGGTCAATGAGATTTTTACCAATGTAAATCATGCGTATAAAAGTAATTATGATGTGGATAAGTTACCTGGGGGTATATTCATTAGGTAAAAGTTATCATTAAATCAAATGAATCAGTTTGAATGAATTTAGGGAGGAGTCACTTGGACCTCCCTACACTCTAGGTATCAGTTCAGATTATTGAGGATCAGCTCCTCAACTTAGGGATTCGACCCCCAAGGTTGGGAGAGGTTGTTTGAGGTGTATATCATGTAATTTTTGACTCA
The DNA here is from genome assembly GCA_034641835.2 of Pinus albicaulis. Classification (NCBI taxonomy): domain Eukaryota; kingdom Viridiplantae; phylum Streptophyta; class Pinopsida; order Pinales; family Pinaceae; genus Pinus; species Pinus albicaulis. The sequence goes on from CM076569.1 coordinate 439,552,938, forward strand.
TTTTCAAAGGTCGGAAAGAGTTTGAATGTTAGCTTGTTGATCAAGGAACTATTGTACTCAGTTTGGCCAGTTAATAAAAAAGAGTTGCAGCTATTTTTTGGGATACTTGTGGTCTGATATTTATCATTGTCTTTCTTCACTTTCATACGTTAGAAAATATTGTATTCATGTTCACTTCATTTCTATGGTATGATCTCTTTCAAGTTTGATAATCAGAACACATGCTTGCTCATGCTCTATTTTGGGGAATTGCTCATAGTTTGTCCATTTTCCTCTGTTTAGGAAGAATACATCTCCCATTCTCTTCCTAACTTCTCCTAAGTCTCAAAACCATCTCATCACAATCATCTTTAAGTGATAAGCCTTATGCCTACCTTGCCCCATTGAATCCCTGCAACCCTATCTCATTTGCCTTAACCTAGCTCCCTTGACCTAATTTCTTCATTCAGTGATAACCCAACCAAATCAAATCAAAACAACCCCTGCACTCAATATCTAGCATAAAAACCCTAATTCCTTCAGCCGTCCTAGTTGTGACTTTTTCAAGAGAGCCCTCTCTGACTTGGGAGGGCTAGCTACCAAGTCAAAAGCTTGGTCTGTGATTACCTCTGTTGGGATTCCTTTTTCAGCCTTGGGAATTTGGCGAAGTGATAACACACTCAATATCCCCCTTCCGAAAGTCCGCCTCCATCCGATGTGCTGAAACTATCTGAGGAGAGTACGTGTGCATGCCTCTAATCATCACATGCCTCTCACTCTTCTTGTCAGTCCACTCCATCTCCAATGTCTCCCAATCTGTTGTGACCTTACCCAGCGTAATCAGCCAGTGCACTCCCAATACCACATTGGTATCTGGGATGTAAACCACAAAGAAGTGGTCAGCCAGTGTGTATGTCCCCATGGTTACTGCCAATGCCGAAACATACCTCATACACTGCATGGTTCTGGCGCCCAAACCAACACTGAGAACCCATCAAAACTCTCTGTCAGTATGCCCCTCGTCTGCACTAGCTGGGCATCGATGAATTTATGAGTGACCCTACTATCCACCATAACTGAAACACGTTGTCCTTGGACTGTGCCTCGGAGACGCAATGTCAAATACTTAGGAACTCCTCGCAAAGATGCAAGGACTCCTCATGTGGGTGCAAACTCTGCCCCTCCTGCTCCTAGGGGAGGTGGCGGTGAATGATCTCCTCTCTGTGGATCAGCGCTGGAATCTCTCTCCAACTCCTTGTACGCATCTTCTTCTTCCTGCCCTGTCCCTCTCCCTGCACTGCCACTTGGTCCCCCTACACCCCACGCTGAGTGCATCATGTTGGCCAAGTGACTTTAGGAAGATTATTTCTCCCAAGTTGGGTTATGGGTCCCAACACCATTTTTATTTATGGTTGAACATTAGAAAAGCAAAAATCTGAACAAAATTAATATTGCCAATTAGCTGCTACTAACTGAGAATATTACAGGTTTGGAATGATGCATGCAAGTCTTTTGGCCAACAATGATGGTTTGAATATTAATCAACTTGGGAAAGCTCTTAGAGATGCTTTACCTTCAACAATCTAGTGTTTATGTCTTTACTCAAAGCACGGCCATTAGAACATAACCTATGGTAGCAACAAGATATTTTGATTTAGGAGATATAACCAATATGGGGGTGTAGCTTTAGATGCTATAACTAGAAAAATGTCCAAGCTTTTTAGAGTGATTCTGAGTACTTTCAATGACCTTTTAGCTGAACTATTAACAACAGAACCAGGGCTCTATTTCATGATTTTTCTCAGATCAACTTGGGAAAGCTCTTGGATATGCTTTAACTTTGACAATTTATTGCTTATGTCCTATTTGATTCCAAAATTAGAGTGCGTCCATTAGAACATAACCCGTAGCAACAACAAGATAATTGGGTTTAAGAGATATAACCAAGATGAGGGTGCAGCTTTAGATGTTGTGACCAGCAAAAGAATCCATGCTTTTTAGAGTGTTTCTGAATGGTTTAAATGATCTTTTAGTTAAATTATTAACAGTAGAGCCAGAGCTCTTTTACATGATTTTTCTTAGTGGTTATTTCTATCCTCAATCAGTAGAATATGTCTCTTGAATAACAAATTTTACAGCAGTACGTGCAATTGTTAGGGCAGTTTACCTCTATGTTAAGGTTCCCAGCTTGGAGAATGGTTGAGAGGAAGGATTGCTAACTACAATAGCAATGGATATCTTTTAGGTGACTTCTTCAAATCTTCATTTTGTTGACAAGTCAGAATGTATGCTTCCAAGGAATTATGCCCTGTTCTTAAACAACATCTGAATACAAATGTTAGGCCCATCCTTTTCCATATCCAGGGCTTATTCAAGAAGAGAACATGCCAATATTAAGGGCATGTTGATGCATATTTTCAAATGGTTGCAATGCATGTTCACATTTTTTTCAAGATTGATGTTGCATTGTGGTGACAATGTGCTAGTGAATTGTTAGTTTTTACAGGCTAGCGAAGGTGTACCCCATGTAGAGAGGTGATAATATGAAACCACTTAAACCACTTGTGTCTTGAGTGTAACCCTATTTTTTTTTATAATTTGGAGAGTTTATACCTCCTAGTAGATGGAACATTTGATCCTCTTAACATGTATTTTAGCATGTCTTAGTTATGAATTGAACAAAGGGGATGCATCACCTTGGTGGTTGTTTCTTGTTTATGTTTGGCTGGACTGCACATATGAGGGCACACTCCATGCAGGCCTTTGTGGTTGTTTCTTGTTTATGTTTGGTTGGACTACACATATGAGGGCACACTCCATGCAGGACTTTAGATCTATTCATGCACCCTACGTGTTGTCAAAGTTTCAAAACATAATCTACTTCGCCTACCTGTATGATTAACTTACAAATTATTAATCTGAATTATTCAGAAAAACATTAAAGCAAATACAAACTGCAGCCTACACATTTACATATCATTTACTGAACAACACGCAGATGTGAAAAAATTACACAGATTTTTTGGACAAATGTCCCTGGAAAAACCCAATGAGTGAGGCCTCTGAGATGGACAACACCATGAAAAGAAAAAAAAATAGAAGACAAAATCAAAAAAGTGTGCCCATAATGGGGAGAAAGAGCTACCAAGAGGGATTGAATACTCAAAGTAGGGAAAGGAACCCTAAACTAAAAAAGCACACAAATTGTATATAAAAATAGCCAAGAAAATAATGTCAATGTGAAAATTTGTGAGATTTTGGTAAAAAACACTCTCTTTCATGGGACATGACAATGAATGGAAAACAAGCACAACTAAATATAAATATTGTGTGAATTTAGCAAAATGTCATGGGGCAATGATAGAGAAAACTTACAAATAGGAGAAATAGTGAAAAACAATTTGTGGATTTGAAAATTAAAAAAAAAATTAAAAAAAAGGTTGGAATGCCAAATCAAATAGGCCAAGAAAGAGGGAAAAGGATGAGCCTTTGATACCAAATTAGATAAAGATAGGTGTGTCCCAACTAGGAATGGATATGCTAACAAAGACCTAGTATAAGAAAGGCAAGGGACCCTTCTCTAGACTAATTAAATTAAAAGGATGTGCCCTCTACAATAAACTTGGTAGTCAAAGTCAAAGCCCCTAATTGGCCTTCCTCAATGATGTCTTACGAAGATTGTGGGTGAGAGTATTGATGAAGATTAACATGATTGTGTAATATCCTAGACCTTAAAAATTTCAGCAAAAACATGAACATAGACAAGATCAGGAAATGCAACCTTATTTATATTAATAGCTGAAGAAAAATTGCACATGCCCATACAAAGTATCGAAGCCCCTGCAATGGCATGAACGACTTCTCATCAAAAAAGGAAAAATAAAGACTGAAGCACAATCGTGGACCTTGGATGGAACCACCAGGAAAAATGACACCCACAGGGTTTTTGTCCCTACGATCAAACTGGAACTGGCCACTCCAAGTTCTCAAGAAAAACACAATAAGATAGATAAACCTGAATGATCCCAATGCCTAGCTTCTATCCCCTTTTATAGGCTTGATGGACTCTCTAGAGACCTTTTTTTCCCTCGAAAACCGAAGGCAAATACCACGGGCTGATACAATAGAAAAATACCACGATAAATACCATGGACAGATTTCGTCCATTTTGACCAGATCAAGAAAGGGAATATTACAAATCCTCACACCCAAATATTGCTTGCCCTCAAGCAATTCACTACTATCCACAACAGAATCATTGATACCAGGATCACAAACTAAACACAACCTAGTGTGTTATTCCATACCTCCATGTTAAAAGATCCTAAATGGATCCTTCGATACCTGGGTCCCAAACAATCCTTCGACCAATCCTTCATTCGATAGATTCAGTTGGATCCCAAACAACCCTCCAGCTACAATGGATTCTTCTGGATCCCAATGCCACCTAAATCTTGGGACCTGTGGATTATATGGTACCATCTCAGTTCTCCATCACAACTCGTGCCAAAGGGCTCAAGCTGCAATATGCCTTTGGTTGTGAGTATCCTCCTAGCAGTCAACCCATCAATATGGTACCAACTCATAATCTCTCGTCAATCCAGGCCTTGGGAAGGATGAATATCTGCAAATCTACTATGTTGATGCTGCTCCACTAGGTCACCCAATATGATGCATTTGGAGAACTCTTCCCTGCTCGTCCCAATGCATAAAGATGGGTTGGTAGCGTTCCAAGCCTTATCTATGTACTCCTATAGTAGATTGCTCTAGAACTCCCAACCATACTCCTCTTATTGCCTTGTGAGGGACTTGAGTCATTCCTCAACACTAGACAACTTGGTCGTTGATTCGGCACATACTCCTATTAGTTCCTCAATTTTTCTATTCTCCTATAGGAGAGTGTCTCGAATTGTCCAAACTCTTTTCTTCAACATCATAAGATTTGTCTTGAAATGCATGATCTTTTCCCGAAATTCCTCTTCTGGAAATTCTAGTGCCCTATTGAATGTCTTTGTATATGTCCGCATCGGATGCCTAATGACCACAGCTTCAACTTGACCTTTGACTAACCCTCCAGAAATGGCTCATCCTGCATGCTATATTCGTCATGATACCCCGCATGATCATGTTCATCATGTTGGTTTATTACTACTGACTACTCATTTGATTCTCCTTGAATGTCTTCTTCCTGGCCCTCTCCACATGTGAGGATAAGTTGTCCATCCTCTCTGGCTGTCAGACATGGATGTACTGGTGCACTGTTGTCTACACCTGATTGCCCATGCTCTTTATGGATGTTCTCTGGGATATCTATAGACTCGACTACCACATCATCAGTAGGAATAAACTCCTTCCTTTCACCATGTACTTTGTCAAGCTGACTAATTATCATTGGCTTGTCGTGCAAGTTTCTCTAAAAAGCATGGTGTTAGTGTTCATCATCTATACCTGACTGATTGGATCCTTCATAGGTTCTCCCCTGAAAACCAGTGGACCGAACTATGGAACAATCCCCATGATCTGAAGAATTCTCTGACTGTTCTGCCCTTGTTGCCTCCTCATCACCTAGACATGAATGGTCAAGTGCCCAAACTCCCTTGCATACCAATCATAAGCCTTTCCTCCTTAGTTCATTCTTGTTGTCTCCAAAAATATTTTTTAGTTCCTCCTTGGTTAACTTCTTTCTAAGTAATTTGATGTTATGTTTGATCAACCCCTTAGCTAGTTCATAAGAAACATGTGATACAATTAGATCCTTCCTCCAAATGGCCAAAAATTTGGATTTCAATTGTTCGCAGATGGCCTTATCTTCTCCTAAGATCGGGGACATGATATTTTGCATTTCTGTTTTGATGAATTTTGGATGAGATGTTGTAATTCCGGTGCAGAAGTATTGGAGCATCTGAAGGATTAAGTCATCACACTCTAGATCCAACATAAGCATACCAAATTTGAATTTCGCCATGTTTTCCAAAATTTTGCGCCTTTCAAAGAAAGTAAGGGTGGCATTGTCCAACCCTTGGAGTGCTTCAACCATTACCCGAAAAATCCTCCTCATGATGTCATCATTGTAGGGTAGTAGCAATGTTGTTAAGGCTATGATTTTACTAAGACAAGAGGCCACTGGGAGTCTAACCTTTTCACAAGAATGCTCTAGGAACCTCGGTTGTATCAAAGCAAGCATGGATGGCTTCAAAGCCCAACTTGACCCTTTCCATTTTGATTGCTCTATCAGGCTTAGAGCCATATCTAATGTGTCCAACCGTAGGAAGACATCTTCTGACTTTGTACCTTGCAATTTGGATCCAAGTCCAAAGAGACACTTGGTTTTTACATCTTCCTTCCGCATATCTTTTGACTGTTGAAGGATAACATGGACCTTTCGAGAGAAAGGTCTGTTGTTTTGCTCTTGCTTCTGATTTGTATGTTGTTTCCATCTGTGATCCACAAAGTATTGTAGCCCAGAGAATCGACTAATGTATCATTATGTTGATTCCTATGTCGTTTCCAAAAATAAAATGATGACATTATGTCTTGGCATTAATGGATGATGATCAAACCTCAACCCTTTTAGTGCAATGATAATGTAATGATACTGCCCTTATGCAACTAGTACTTTGATGAGCTCTGCTTTCTGATTAATCTCCTCAATCTCCTTGAAGCAAATAAAATCCTCCAAAATTTCTCAAATGCAGCACATAGATAAAACTCCGTATTAAAAATCAGGATCTGGCCCTTCAAATGATGTGTATCGGCCTGTGAAGACTTAGTAAATCTGTGCCCCCAAATCTGTGGTGTCCCACATGTTAGATCCCCATAATTCGTCAGATTGGCAAGACCAAATGTACAAGGGTAACATCAAACCAGTCTTTGGAGTCCTAGGACCTAGCCTTCCTAGACTCAGAGAGGGCTCTCTCTATGTTTGTGTAAAGGATGTGACTTAGTTGATTTTAGGGTTTTGATTTTAGGCTAGTTATAGTGATAGGGTTTGTTTGTTTGGTTGGTTGGTTGGATAGGTTGTTAAGAAGAATAGGTAGAGTAAGAAAAAATCAATCCATTGGGCTATGGAGTCTGCAAAGGTCTTGAAAAGTACAACAATAGGTTAAGGGTGTTTCATAGGGCAAGTTAACAAGGCCAAATGGATCTAAGTGGGTTTAGTGAGTGTGAAATGAACATGAAGTTATGAATGCAGTAGGTTCAAAGGGAAATTAAGGATCAACATACTAGAAACAAGAAAAGCTTTCAGGATGATAGCATAGCAAAACTGAAGAGCAATAAAGGATTCTTCAACTAGACTTTTGCTAAACAGACCTTAAAACAACAGACAAGTAATCCTAGAGAGCAGTTAAGAATTCTCTAAACATTACTTAAAAACAAATAGAACTTTTAACATAAAATTTTAATGAAACTAAAGAGAATTCAAGGATTCTTTAATTAAACTTCAAGAAGAAAACATAGCGGTAAAAGGATGCAGACAGAAGTTGGGTGCCAAGAAAGCATATCCTACTCTAAAATTTATGTCCTATGATCAAAGAAACCATGAACATAATGAAAACTGAAGCAAACAAATACAAGAGTGGAATAACATCACCATCTAACAAAGCTCATGAATCCTAGGAATGTACTCAATCCATTGATGCTCAATCCAAAGCCATCGTAACACACCAAAGCCAATTTCTTCAACAAACTCAAAGTCTATATCATATTAAGCTCAACAACCAACCAACATGTACAATGAGGCCTCAATGCAGTGTTCAACTAGCAAGGAAGACCAAAACCCTAACTAGGGTTTCCAAAATGTCATTAATACATCATAAATGCCATTTTTGTCCAAAGAGACCATGCAAGGCCCAAGGCACAAAATATCTAACTTAATAAATGAAAAATAACTTCAAACATAAATTTTGAGCTAACTAGGAGTAATTTGCCTTAAAAGTCCTCAAAAATATTTTTTTCAATAACTTTGTGTGCTTTGTTGACTTTTCAGGCAAGGGTGTAGCACTAAGGTCCAAGGGCATAGTGCCAGGCCAAGGGCGCAGCACCTGCACCGGAAAATTTTCATGTTTTGTGACCAAGATTTGGAGGCCTTCTAAGTGTCCAAATGAGCTCCATGATAGCTCATTGGAAAGCTTGTCCAATCTAATTTCCAAATATGCTTTTGGTTTTCTATTTGGTGTCCATTTGCCTACCCAAAAACTCATTCTCCCAAGACTGCTCAGGGCGTGGCGCCAACTCTGAAAATAGGGCAGAAAGGTGATTTTTTTGGGTGTTTTTGGCACTTTTGGAGTACCAGTTCTGCTCCAAATGATCTGAAATTTTGTGAGGGTGATGACCTTGGCTTAAGTATTCTGAAAATTTAAACCATTCCTCAAAAGAGTGCCCCAAAAAAGAGCGCAGTGCCAGTGGCACTGCGCCTTTGGCCCTTCAAATCAGTGAAAATTTCCAAAAACTTAAAAATTGCCAAAACTTGAAATTGTTTCACTGATCATGTTTGGAAGGTCTTCAAGGGAATATAAACAAGAAAATTCAGCTTGTTCCCTTTATTTTGCTTGGTCAGGGCTTCAGGTCTTGATTTGGCCTTTGTGACCTCTCTTTGGGCTCTGATTTCTCTAATGTCACTGATGGCCTTCTTTGCCTCCACTATTTATCTTGCCTTGCTGGTGATCATGCCTTCTAGGCATTTGGGCCTCTCCTCCACTACCACTGTCTTCTGTTATTGTAAACCTGCCTTGAGAAAACCCTAGGACTACAAATGGAAATGAGATGAAGGGATGGTGGAATGGCAACCTTTACAAGTGAATGAGATGAATGAGGGAGGGTGTAAGTACATGAGAATGAGGGATAAGCTAACAAATCAATGACAACCCTCTTCTGACATGTTTATACTCTGTTTTTCCAACCTTGGAGTGTAAATGGAAATGAAATGAAAAGATGGTGATGAAAAGGCAGTTTAGGCTAATGAGGGCATGAGTGAGGGTATAGGTACATTAGGCTGAGTGAGAGGCTAAAACACTTAATGACAATCCCCAGCTATGCAATCACTATTTGTTTTGACTGATACTCTTCATGTGCAGATGGAAAGAGGTTTAAACAGTGACTTCAAGCATGATTTTTAGGGTTTTCTCCTTAGGGTTTGATTTCATTCAATCAAAAATCCTCAAACTTGCTTGAAGATGGGGTTATAGTATGTAATTACCCTTGAAAATGCTTGGAAGACCATTTAGCAGAGGCATGGAAGCAATTAGAGGTGTTTTGAGTGGTCATAAGGTGTAGGTAGCCCTCCTGGCCAAGGGCGCAACGCCTGATCTGAGGGTGCAACGCTCAGTCTCAAGCACGCAGTGCTCAATCCTGAGCACGCAGTGCTAATAGGAAAACACTGAGTGTGTTTCCAAGAAAGAGTGCAGCGCCTGTGTAATTTGTATGGAAGAAAATTGCCAGGGGCGCAGCGCCACTTTCTAGGCGTGCAACGCCAAGCCAAGGGCACAACGCCACAAGAATTTGCTCAATTTCAACTTGAAAACTCAAAATTTCTTCCTTCTTTGAAACTTCTAACTCTTTGCCATTGACCAATGATTCATATGAAGTGTGGAATGATTTTTAATAGGCTCATGGATTCAATTTATCTTTGCAACCCTCTTTCTAATGTTTTAAACCTTTTTTGCCTTTTCACTGATAATCTTCCACACCTTTGCCTTGCAGGTTGATAAAGTGATGAATTTGATCATTCCTTTGGTCAAGGAGGCATGATATGTTCCTTTTGCCACTTTTTAGGATGATTACACACATACAACAGTATCTTCAATTTCTTGTGTAGTCTCAACCTTTAATTTCAACTTAACCCTTTCACCTTTTTGCTTGTAGTTTGTTGGAGACATGAAATTTGCATTCTTCTGATCCTAGAGCCTTCACATGCTTATTTTGACACCTTTGTGATGATTAAACACAACAGTAGCTTCAAAAATCCTCTTTTGTTCCACCTGGAGTTCAACTCATCTCTTTTGCTTCATTTTGGCATGACAAGCTCACTAAATAACCTTGGGAGGATTTGTCATAGCAGCACTTTCAACACCTTCTTTTGCCTGCACCATGGAGTTCAACTCATCCTTTGCTTCCTCTGGCCATTTTCCCAAAACCCTAGGTGTTTGGAGTGCTTTAAGACAATCATCAGTGTTATCTTCTAAGTTCTCTATAGCCCTTTTAAGTTCATTCATTTCTGTCCAGTTCACCTCACCTTTTTCCCTATCTCATCAATAATCTCTGATAGACTTCTCTTCATGTTTGGTTTTTGGTGTACCTCCTCCATGGTCATTTCTGCATTTGATCACTACTTGGCACACTGGTGGACCATCAAGCTCAAAACCCTAATTCTCTACAAGAACAAGTGTTTCCTGTCTTCCTTGCTGCAAGATGTCTTCATTCAGTAGCAGACCTCCTGCCTCACTAACTTTCTGCAAATAGACCTTTTAACACTCCTGCAGAAGTGACAAAGTTCACATTTAACTCTTGCAGAACTTGAATTTGATAAGGTAGTCTTGCTTTGGAAACTTTTAGATCTTTCTTGAATAACCATGTCTCAACATTTCAATACCTCTAAACCAAATTCTAACAAAGAAAAACAGTGTCTGAAACTCCAATGATGACCTTGGAACATATGAAACCCTAATTTACCTAGTGGGAGGATTCTTTGACCTGGTCTTTGACTGAAAATTGGCTTGGAGTCTTCAAGTAAAAAACAAAGTATTTGTCAAAGTGTCATATTGAAGATCCAAAATCCAATGTACTTGAATTATCTAAAGAGCCTACAGAGATAGTTTTGAGACCATCAATGCTTGAGGACCTTGGGGAACATGGTAATGGATAGGCTTATAGGAAACCCTAGAAGGAAAGTGAGTTTATGGACAAGGGAAAAAATAGGCCAATGAGGTTATAGGCTCTAAGCTTAGGAAGAGTTTGTAGGAGTGACAGGGTGACCATGGAAGGGCAAGCTGATAGAATAGTGAAAAATTTTCTATTAGGATATGAAGGCAATGAGATTTCTGAAACTCACAATATTCTAGAAATGTTGTTTTCAAAAATCTAGAACCAATCTTTAGTCATCTACAAATAGTGAAAATTTCTGATGACTAACACCACAATCATCTTCTAAATTAGAAGCACATTTCATTGATTAGTTGCGCATTCACTTTCTAACTTTTGTTGATCAGATACTGTGTTGTTTATCATGCCCAAGTCCCGAGACAGTTCAGATGCAAAAGATGCGGATTCGTAAAGGATATTTTTCTTTCTGATAAATTTTCGTCGGAACGAATTTGGCATATTAGAAGAAGACACAGTTGCTTCAATTTACATTTCTTCTCAGGTACAATATGATGCTTCTTTTATCCAATTCTTCAATATTCATGGTTTTCTTGAAGCCTGAAAGATGTTTCATGGACTGGTGGAGTACATTTACAGGATGTATTGTTAGGACCAGTGCAAAACGCTATCAGAAGAGTCTTTACCCTTTCCACAATTGGTCATGATTACTTTACGAGACGATTTAACCGACCAAGTCCCAATCGGAGATTCCATCACAGTTATTAGCCATGCCTTCACAAAAATCACACAAACGACGTCTACTCATGAAAGGTGTATAAGCCAGCTCAAGGTGAAGGAAAACAGCATAGTAGACTGTTTCGATGGCATCCAATGGCTCGAGAAGATTGGGTGGGAAGGCGGATGGTCCCCAGCTCACTCAAACAGCTGCTTTGCTCCTTCCTGCACGTAGAGGCAGTTCACGCTCGGCTATGCCCGTCGACCATTTCCAACTCTCAGAGATTGTATTGATCTGTCGTGTGATCACACTAACTCCTATGCCAACCGCGAGGATGTGTACCAACCCTAGGATCGATCCTCCTGTTGCGTTTCTTCTTCCCGCGCTCTTACGCTCTGCTGCTCATACCTTAGCTCGACCTGTTGCAGTCATTGGCAAGGTTGGCTCCTAATTGCCACACATTGCCTATTGTTTATGGCCAATCCTTCTCACGCTGGGTTTCTTTGCCCACGACCCACTTCAATCCATAGATGTGCTCACCGCTCCTATTTGTTTACCCAAGCGGCTCGCCCAATGATTGTGCCCGCCAAACTTATTCCAACATTCAAGGTGTCGAGCCTCACAACCACGATTTAGATGTCGGCCTTCGCATTCTTTCAGTAGAGAAATATTGTGCCGGAATGAACCGTCGAAATTGTCAATCAGAAAACCCATGTGTTCTACCAATGTTGCTCTCGCTCCAATCTTTAATCATCGTAACGCTTGGAATTTAAACTTCAAGAACTCAAAGTCCCCATACTGTTAACTCTCTCAGCATCAAAAATGAACTCATACCTAAAAAATATGCAATATGTGCGTGGCTCGGTGATATGGTTTTATTTTATTGCCGCTGGATTTAGATCTTGGAGAGATCGGATGGCCTTTCACCCTTCGATCTTCAACAGGTGCAACGAAATACTGTCGACCTGCGATCTGCACCTCATACCTAGTCTCACGGCCTCTCGCTGAAACAAATCTGCATCCTAAGCAACACAGTCTCCCTGTAACTTAATGAATTCAACCTCCACAAAACTTCAATCTCCAAGATAAAACACTCAGCGCTTAACCCATTACAAGTGGCAACAAATTTGTACTGGAATAAGCTCGATCTTTGAAATGAATGATAGATCTCAACTTCTTGGATTAAATATAAGCTTGATCTCTGAAATGGAAATAGATCTCAGCCCTTGATAAATATATTTGCCCTGTAAGCTTGCAAAAATCTGCAAAATCTTCTAAGTTAAGCCACAAATAAACGGATTAATGGATATGGAATTTTTTATGTAAATATCAACTAGGGTGGATGTGAATAAGCCATCGAATTGATAGATAACCAGCTAGGGTGATTATGGCGGAACACCAAAAAACTAGTCTCTCTTGGAACCTTTCAGGGTGGCAAGATGCACAGCTCTGATACCACTGCAATATCCAAGAACTTAAAAATTTCAGCACAAACATGAACATAAACGGGATCTGGAAATGCAACCTTATTTATATTAATAAGTGAAGAAAAATAGCACATGCCCATACAAAGTATTGGAGCCCCTGCAATGGCATGCACGGCTGCTCATAAAAAAAGGAAAAATAAAGACTGAAGCACAATCTTGGACCCTGGATGGATCCACCAATCAAAATAACACCCACGAGGTTTTTGTCCTTGGGCTCAAACTAGAACTAGCCATGCCAAGTTCTCAAGAAAAACACAATAAGATAGATAAACCTAAATGATCCCAATGCCTAGCTTCTATACCCTTTTATAGGCTTGATGGACACTCTAGAGACTTTATTTTCCCTCAAAAAACAAAGGCAAATACCATGGGCTAATACTATAGGAAAATAGCATGGTAAATACCATGGACAGATTTCATCCATTTTGACCAAATCAAGAAGGGGAATATTACAGAATGTTAAAATTATGCAACTGCGGTCAAATTCCACTTTGGACAACTTAGTTGGTCAAGATTTATAATTGCTTTAGATTCCTCTTTTCAAGAGGACCAAAATCAACTTATAGATCGTGTTGATTTTGGGTAGCATCTGATGTGCTCTAAGTCTCGAAATTTGCAGTGAGGCTTAGACACATGTATTCCAGACAACCTAGAGATCGTTTTTGAAAATTCCACTCATAGTGTGTTTTATTAAAATAATTAATTATTTTTAAAGGGACCCTAAAAGTCTAAACTTAGGAAAATGAAATAATTAAAGGGTATCAATAAAACTGAGTGTGAATCTTCTAGAGAAGACAAAGATCAAGTCAAAATTTAATCTTAGTCATTGATTAACGATTTAATCTCGGTTGTTGAAGTCTCAACGAAAAGATTATAAGGACTTGATGGATCATTTGGAAAAATATACGGAGAGGATCAAGAGATCGAATTTCTGAAGTGAGAAGTGCTCAGAGGAAAGATCGATCAAGAGATTGAATACAGAGAGGGGCAGTAATTCCGGTTGGAAGAATTCCTGATCCGAAGAGTGCATAACATAGGAGGTAGTAGAAGCCACAGACAGCTGCGTATAGCCAATGACGCATAGGCTACGCAAAGTTGAGAGGGAGTTCATTTTTCTATTGAGGAGACAGTAGAGGGTCAGTGCCAATTCCTGGAGGGAGTTTCCGGAGGCCAGAAGATTCCAATTTCCAGCCAGCAAAGAGATCCAACGTAGAGGCAAAGAGCATCTTCAGTTGTGATGCAGAGACTGCGTAGAGGACGTAGTGAGTGCACAGAGGCAGTGCAAAGAAGCTCTATTTGGGTACAGGTCAATGTCGGATTCCCATAGCAGAGTGAGATTCGTCTCACGAGATTTTGCTTGTCAAATTTATCTATATAATTTTTTGGATTCGACAATCATAGTTTTGCATTCATAATTTACTACATAATATATAAACCCTCAGCTGCTACACTGGTTTTCCCACATAGGATTTTTTCGGGGACATTGGTCCAAAAACAACTAAGTCAGATGTGTCTATGATTTACTCTTGTTCAAATTTTGCTTCCGCACTTGAATTTTTCCGCAGTTAATTTTTGAGGGTTGTAGTGTATGAGATTTCGTTGTTTATAACTTTATAGTAGAAAATCGTAAATAATTTGTTCAAAAGAATTAAAAAATAGAATATTTATCATCAGTTGCTGCAGTAGGATTCTGGGTAATACGAATTTTCACAGATCATCTCAATCGATTAAGAGAAAGTTAAATTATGAATTATTTTATTTATTAATGAAATGGAATGGGTCAGCCAAAACACGTGGATTTAGTCAAAGCCCCAAGCAGTCCCTCACAAAAGCTATAAATAGAAGCAACCTCAAGCTCATTCTCACACATTCGCTCATGATATTTTCTTCTTGCACTCTTTGTCTTGGTTCGTCTATTTTGTTTTTGTTCGCACAGGTTCGACGAAAGAAGCTCGCATAGGGTACAGAATCACAGGCCAAAGGATCGCACTGAACTAGGGCTTCTGCACCATAGTCGCGGGCACAGAACTACTGAAATCGAACCAGAGGCATCGGCACAGTGTGGCAAGGTAGTGGCCAAGCTTCCATAGCTGTGGGCAGAGCCTGATAAGGTCGCAGATAGGGTTCTGAGGCCAAATCGGGTTGATCTGGGCCAGAGTCGCAGGCACAATGTGTCCTGCCAGTGGCCAGGGAGCTATAGTCACAAGCACAACATCTTGAGGTCGCGACTAAGGGTTTTTCTGAGCAAATCTGAGTTCAGTCATCTTCAGTTGCTTGCGCAATGCTTCAAGACTTCATCTGCTTAGTCACAGATGTTTGCGATCAGTGTTTGATAGGCTCCTAGATTCAGATCTAGGATTTGACAGTTGATATCAGTTGGATTTGGTATTCTGTGTTTATTGATGTTGTAGATCTACATATTCGTAGATCTGTTCAATATATTTCCGTTGCAGATCAGGCCCTTAAAGATGCATCTACACTTCTCCGAAGTTTTCACTCAGTGACAGTAGTGTTCACCAGTATGATACAGGTAGTGACAATGCATTATAGTTCTCAAAATCAGGATCCCTCAGCAGAAGTATGTTTATGGTTATATTATGCATGTGCTAGTTGTTTTACTACATTATGAAGATATGGATCAATGGATCATTGTACTCTTGTTTGTTGAATCATTTGATGACAATCTAAGAACAATAATTTGCATGGGTTTTCCCCATAGTGGGTTTTTCCCTTGTTTCAGACCAATCCTAGTGTCTATATGTGTGCATGTTTTTCTTCCATTTGTTTCTTTATGTTCCGCTGCATAGATGATGATGTTATTCTTCTTTCTACATAGTTACATATGCTGATGGTTAATAATATAGATCTGAATAATGATATAATGATATGGGGTGAACTTATCATGTTATTGAAGAAATGCATATATCAAAGAAAAGAACAATGTAGCCCTATGAAAAATTAACAATGATAAGTCACAATTAACGAAAATCAATTGAGAGTAGAAAAGGAGATGGGAAAGGAAGGAAGAATTACTATGCAAGGTTGGAGGAACTTTAAAAAAATCATTACAAGGCTAAGTAACACTAAAGGTCAAATTTTTCATGCTACATTTTTCCCCCAAGAGGAGTTGACAACTTGAAGTGATGAAAAAGAAATCATAAAGTAACAAAAGCACACAATTTTTTTATAAAACTAGAAATTAAAGTGTACAAATTGGTGAATTCATGTGTTATTTTGGAAAAAATTACTCTATAATGTGGCTAATGTGCCAAGTACAACAAGAAGCAATCACAATCACTTCCTTGTTCTACATGAACCTAGCAAATTGTTGCAAAACAATGAAAAGCAAACTCATAGTTGGGAAAGATCACGCAAATGAGTCAGAAAACATCAGAGGACACAAAGAATGGGAATTTCCAAATCATAAAGATTGCACTATAGGGTAAAGGACAAAAGTTTGACTCCCAAAAGAAGAAAAAGATAAAAAGTCCCCACCAAGGAGAGGATTCATTGACAAAAAAAAAGGCTAAAAAAGAGCACAAAACCCTCCAATAACCCAGTTCAATAAATGTTTGTGTACTACACATTAAAACAATAGTCAAAATCAACAATCTTGGTGTTGAAAATTGACAGCTGAGGGAGCAATTTCCCCATTAGGGAAGCCCAACAAACCCTAAGGAGACCCCACTTTCCCTTGGAAAAATTAAATTTGCACATGCGAAAATATTATTTTTGATGTGTATCCAAGTCACTTGAAAAGGTACAAGTCGACCTAGCAGAGAAATTCGTCCACCTGGACCACATATAAATAGGCCATGCTTGACATCACTTGAAGGTATCATCACACACGTCAAATCATCTTTTATTGGTTCTATCTAATCTGAAATTGTAGGGTCTAAGTTCACAGATGCGAGAGGAACAGAGAAATCTATTGACCAAGTTTGACTTTTGTTTTGGCACCTTGACCAACATTGACTTTGGGAATTTTTGTCTTCGTTTGACTTGGTTTTTTGGATGTGTTTTGAAAGGCTGAATTCAGGGAGAAGGAGACTGAATTTTTCAAGGCACTTTGACTAGTGTTGACTGTAGATTTGAAGCTAGGGTTTTTGTAGGTTGACTTTGATTTTGACCATTTTTTTAGGCATATTTGTGGATTGTTTTGACTAGGTTTGACCAAGCAAGGAAGGTCAAGTTTGTTGTTGCTTTAACCAAATTTTTTGAGCACTTTGATTGTTGACTCTTTACTAGTTAGGGTTGCATTGATTGTTGTTGACTGAAATTTGACCAAGGCCAAAAACTGCAGAATTGGTGCTTTGACCATATTTGACTCTCTTATATTTCATTGGATATTGGATTGGTTGACTAGAAAGTCATGGATTTGACTTTGACCAATGCTATTGGATGTACTTGGACTATGTATCTATGTCAATGTTTTAAAACTTCGACTCGGGTTTGGAACTGGCTAAGGGTTGACTCCGACTCTGACTCGGTATAGACTCGGACTTTTCAATTTCAATGACTCGGTCTTTGTAAAAAATACATTAAATATATTTTTTTTTTTTATAAAAAAACATAATTTTACAGATTTTCATTCATGTTTCCAAACACAAAGCATTAGAATATAGAGAGAAGACAACATATGATCAAAGTAGGCTCATGAATATATTCATTATATCAAAATGGCACCTAGTGCACTGTCCAATACATGTATGATGTAATATATAGAGATCAGAAGAAAAACACATAACCAAGGAGGCTCTAAATGGCCTCTACAACAAAACATCACTAGTCACTAGTCACTACAACTAGAGAAGCCAACATCTAGCTCAGACTCTAAATCAGAGTGAGACGGGGAAACCCATGGCTCCTCCTCATTAAGATCTTCAACTGTAACTATAGAAGTAGTAGCACTAGCACACTGAGCCTCAGATAGACGAGTTATGCACTTGCCTCGTGGTTGACTAGAGAAAGTGCCTGCGGCTGCAACTAGAGGACTTGGGGCTGGGCCTAATACTAGTGGATCTGCATTTAGCTGAGCCTCCAGCTGTAAATTCAAGTCAACATCAAAATCTTCATCACATTCAAACTCTGTTGGATGACTCTCCACTACCCAATTTGATGTTGGATCAATATCATCCAACACAATGGGATTTGTATCAGGTCTTTTGTTTAGCAATTGGATGCATCTTAGTCGAAGGTTGTAATGGACATAGATAGACTAGATCATTTAACAATTTTTGCTCCAAATGGTTTCTCTTCGTGTGAATCCTCACAAAGATAGACCAATTGCGCTCACACACAGAAGCACTGCAAGTTTGACTCAAAATGCGAAATTGTAAACTTCTGCAATTAAGGACAATGGCTACCAAATTTCTCCCACTATTGTGCTGCAAAAGACATAGTTGTGTAATGAGTTAGCTCAACAAATTATATCCAACTTTCAAATTATAAACAATTTAACAAAATATGAATTTGAAAATTGAAATTCTTTGTTTACCTAGCACTTTTGCTTCCCTTGCAATCCTTGTAAGGTTCTTGTGGTTCTACTGAAACAAGTGATATGTCGGTGTATCTCCCGCTGGTCACTCTCCTTAGGGACCATGCGATTAATGCAGTCAATCAATCCATCTCTAACCTCCTAAGTCAAAGCTTCTGCCTCCAAAGCTTTATAATGATACCTTGGGTTCAGAAAATACCTTTGATCAATGATTTCCCAAATGGGCCCATACTTAGCCACTCTTTCCTTGTATGTTGCCTTTATTTTCCCCTTTGCTTGATCCATAGCCTCATAAATGAAGCCCATAGCCAATCTTTCCCCATCCACCAACCACAACACCTTAACCAGTGGCTCAACAACCTTCACAATTTCTGCTGCATTTTTCCAAAATATTTCTTCATTAACTTTATTTTTCACATCTTTGTCATCCTGTTTGCGAGACCATTGACATTCATTCCATTCATCACTGGAAAACACCCTTTGCAAGTTTCTATGTTGGGAAAGCATAGATTTCAATGCCAAAAAATGAGTTCCAAATCTAGTGATGGTTGGCCTAATAATATCCTTTCCCCCTCTGTGTTTCTTCATTAGGTTCAATATCCATGAGTGATTGTAAATATATTTTGTTATTCTTTTGGCATGCTCTATAGTGTTCTTGATCCAATCTATTTTACCAATATCCCTCAAGCATGAGCTCTATGAAATATGCAGCACATGGAGTCCAAACGATGGTTTTGTGTTTTTCCTCTAACAGTTTACCAGCAAGAACATAGTTAGAGGCATTATCTGTGATGATTTGAACAGCATTAGCCACCCCCACCTCTTCAACAACCTCATCCAAAAGCTAAAACAACAAGTGTGCATCTTTCACCCTATCAGATGCATCAACTGATCTTAGAAACATGGTTCCCTATGGGCAAAAGATCAGAAAGTTTATGATGCTACGGTTCCTCTTATCATTCCATCCATCTCACATGATGATACATCATGTTTTTTCCCATGTGCTTTTAAATCTCTCAAATATTCATCAATGGATAAAATCTCTTTTTGCAAAAGAGATCCCCTTAACTCAAGCATAGTAGGGCCTTTGAAGCCCTTTCCAGCGGCAAATATGGCATCAAACATAGGTTCATAATATGGTGAACGAGAAGCATTAAAGGGGATATCAACATCATACCACCATTTAGCTATGTAATCACAGACAGTTTCTCTCAATTCTTTCTTCTGATGCTAATCTAAAGTGGGCTGCATTTTACCTCTATTAGCTCGAGGACCATGTGCACTATCAAAGGGAGAGGAGGGTGTGAAATAACTTTTGATATTACCCTTCTTTTTCATTTTACCCTTACCCTTTTCTTGAATAGACTCAAAAGAGGGAGGAACATAGCGAAAGGGGTTGGATGCATCAATGCAAGGGATAGATGAAGAGCCCTCATAATCAAAATTGGGGTTGGCAGCCATCATTTGTTTTATATTCCTCTTCCTCCCAATTTTAGCCTCTATTTCTTTTTGCCTCGCGTTTTCTTCATCAAACTTCTCAAATTTATCTAGCAACTCCTTCGTAATTTCTCCAATTTGTTCTATTGGTGCTTCACATGGAGTAATTTGTCCTCTAACACCAGCCAAGTGTTGTTTCAGCCTATGAATTCCCCCTCCACCTCCCTTAATTTTTCTATGACAAAAATTGCAATGCATTTGATTATCAAACATCTTAGCGTATGCCCAAGCAAAATCTTTCATTCTAGGAGCCATTTTGGACTGATATTTGGACTTGGAAATGAAAGGTTTAAATATAAAAATGAAAACAAAACAAAAAACAACTCTTCAATGTTCATTTCTTTACAAAAATTTATGTTTTCAAATTCCAGATTTGCAAAAAAAAAAACAAGAAAAGGAAGATTTTAGAAGTGAAAAAAAATTACCTCTAGGACCTAGCCTCCTCAACGCTACTCCAACAAACCAACTCCTCAATATCGCTCCAATGACTACTAAAGAAGATCCTCACTGCTGCTCCAATGATTGCCCAAGAGACTCCTCAATGCTGCTCCAAAAACCAACTCCACAACTCTTCACAAATTCCTCTCAAATGCTCACACAAATGCAATGAGATAGTTGTGAGGAAATGAGAGGGGTTGGGTAGCTTTTATAGGCTTGGGAGAGGTTAGAGGGCATACACCAAAACCCTAAAACCCAAGTGAAATCTTATTTGGGGTCTGTATTGGGTCACTTTTGTGGGCCGCGGTCGGGTTTAACTAGCTTGGCCGAGCTAATTCGGACTCGGCCGAGCTGGCAGGTTTGTTACCGAACCGACCGAGTCGATGACTAGCTTGACCAGTTTAGTAACAAACCAGCCTTTG
The DNA here is from genome assembly GCA_034641835.2 of Pinus albicaulis. NCBI lineage: Eukaryota > Viridiplantae > Streptophyta > Pinopsida > Pinales > Pinaceae > Pinus > Pinus albicaulis. The sequence continues at coordinate 439,573,791 of CM076569.1, forward strand.
GCCCGATTTTTGTACCGAGACTGCCCAGCCGGGGGGTTGGCTCGGTCGACTCGGCCGAATTTTAAAACATTGATCTATGTTGAACATTTGATGAAAATATAATAGAAGAAGAATATGGTTGGGTTTTCCCCCTTGTGGGGGTTTTCCCTTGTCTTTGACCTAAATACTTGTGTCACATTTGATATTGGTTGTCTTTTATTGCGAAAATTGGAAAAGTGATTGCTACTAGAAGAAGAAATTGTCTAAGTGATTGTTACAACATAGAACATTGAAAAATTAACATGGTTTCAAAGTTGAGGTGAAGATAAAGCAAGGAGAAAAGAGCAATCACCCCTTCGAAGAGATCTTAGTTGTTGTTGAAATTTATTTGACTTCGTCAAGATGTCCACCTCGTACTTTAAGATTGAGAAGCTGAATGACTCATCAAATTTTGTTCCATGGAGGGTCAGGCTAGAATTGACTTTAGAAGAGAATGATGTCATGGAATATGTTGAAGGCAAGGTACATGAGCTTCAAGAAAATGCATCTGCTTCTGTCAAGTCCAAGTACAATAAAGGTGAGACCAAAGCTAAGAAAATTATTATTGATTCTTTGAGAGATCATTTTTGATCACTTATGTTTCGAAGTTGAAGAAGTCCAAGAAAATGTATGATAAGTTGGTTGGGATGTATGAAATCAACAACTTGAGCCAAATTCTCTCTTTGAAGAGTAAACTCAAGGAAATCAAAATGAACAAGCGGTAGACCATTAAAGCATACTTCATGAGGATATCCCAACTCAAAGATCAACTTTTGACTGCTCGAGAGATTGTGTCTGATAGAGAGTTGGTGTTGATAACCCTTGGAGGTCTTCCTATGATTTGGGAGTGTTAATTTTGGGCAACTAGGTCCGAACTCCATGTTGCACTGCTCATATGTTGATGATTATATTTTTTTTGGATTCCTCTTTCAGATGAGCAGAACATATATTTTGATTTTATTTTCCACACATGTGCATGGTCGACTAGATTTGTAATGTAGGCTCACAAGCTCTACATATGTGTCACACACCCTCATTGATGGATATAAATTAGAGAAGATGATGTCTTGTGATCTGATTGGTTCGTACAGCCTAGGAGAGGCTTCCCTCCCTCACACGTGTGAATCTGAACCTGAAGAAGTTGCTGTAATTTTCGGACTGTTTTTAGGGTTTCTAGACAGCATTGACCAACATTGACTTCAGGTCAACTCTTGGAATTTGACTTCGGTTTTTGGACAAAAATTCCGATTTTTTGAGGTCGCATTGGAGGGCACAAAAATCGAGGATAAGCGTTGACTTTGACTGCTATCCATTGACTATAGCTTTGATTGCAATGTTGACTTTTGCATTGACCAATTTAGGTTGACTTGTGTTGACTTTTTGGAGTTGTCTTTGAGGGGTGTGTGTGACACTTGGAGAAAGGCTGATTTGGCTATTGGAAAAGTTGGTTTGACCAACTCAATACTTTGATGGCTAGGGCATCATGTTGACTTCTGTAACAAACATTTTTCTATCCATTTGCTGGACAAGGAGAATTACAAATTCTGATACATTATTTGGCTCTTCTTCTATTGATCTATTTTTATGTTCTATCAGCATTTTACCTTCAAGTTTATGTGATTGCTAAATCTAAATTGGGCCTTAAAGAAGATTTAAGTAAAACTACTTTTAAGCATAGAACATGTTGTATCTCAAGAAACAATCCCTTGGCTGTGGTAAGGAATCAGTGCTCAAGACATTTTGTAAATGTATGTCACAATTATAATATCAAATGGCCTCTACTTAACACTTTTGGAATCTAATATTTAATACACTCGATAATCTGATATAATGAAAGCCTTCACAATGCCATAAACTATTGATATCCGAATGAAATGAAAAGAAGAACTGTAAAGGAAACTTGAAGTGATATGCCGAGAAACAGAATCTATCACTTTTAAGTTTCAAGGGAATTCACGGAGAGAGAGGAAACTCAAAATAATATGCTGTAAACACAAAATCTATTACTTTAAAGTTTCATCAGGATTTTGTGAAGAAAGAAGAGGTGAGGTAAGGAGCGCAAATTACGGTTGTTTAACTCTTACTCACAGATGTAATCAAGAGACCGGCTGCGACATTACTTCACTTCATTCAAAGAGAAATAAAAATAGAGTGAAACTGGAAAGACATATCAACATCAACAGCTGCAGGAAACTTGATCTTCTTTCATTTATTTCTCAGAAAATTCAGTACCAAATTAACAATCCTCCAAAGGTCCAAAACTCAGAACCCCTTTTCTATATTTCTATCTACTTAAATACATCACAGTGGTTCGTAACTCCTGAATTTCTTGAAACTATTCGACTACCTAAACTGTTAAGATTACTTCTGTAATCATACTTGAGAAAACAAATTAAAACTGGAAATATTGTTCGTTTTGTCGAATCTGATGTTGATGATGCGTCCTCTCGAAGTGCCGAGGTGTCCTTTTTGGTTATGATGTAGCGGTTGCACAGCTCTATAAGGATGCCTCAATGCCCGACTTGACCCAGCTGTCATGCTCCCAATAGGGTCGCTATACACTCTTCTGCCCAACTCAGCCTATGCCCCTGTTCTTCAAACGCTATCAATCATATCACCTGCTACCTGAATCTACCTCTTCTCCTTAGATCTGCGTCGGGTCGCTTACCCAATTTTTTCTGCCGCATTCTACCTATTTCTTCATAAAATGGCGCATAACCACATAAGCCCGGACTTGAAATCCTTTAGATTTGATCTTGGAACCAAATCGCGTCCGTGCCAACATCGCACTTCGCATTTCGCTGTCTTTAACTTCGCAGAAATTTCTGAATCTTCTATCTCATACATAAATTATTACTATTGATCCGGTTAAACTTCTCCTACTTAGATAAGTTATCAACTGAATAAATTCAAGTTAACATCAAAGAAAAACACATAACAGATCTCTACCTATTCAGATCTAGAAAAAGCACATGCACACATTGACAAAGTGACACAGTTATTTATGGACAAATAGTCCCCTGAAAAACCCAAGGTGGGAAAACCGATCTCTCGCTGCTGGAGGGTTCTATTATTAAGAATATTTCTGAATATATAAATCTGGGTTCCAGATCTGGAAAACTCGACAGAGAAAACTCTAGATCTACAACTCACTGGCTGATCTAGGGCCAAAATAATGACTGATCCACACCCTCAAACGGGATTTACAGAACTCAACCAAATCTAGGCCTAGAAACCCCAGCGCTGTCCCTGAAATGCTCTACGTCAACCTCTGAAGCCCCTGAAAGCCTCTACGTCAGCCTTGGATGGCCTCCAAACCCTTAGTGCTGCTTCGAAAGGGACTGTGTGACCCCAGAATGGGTGACATAGTCACTATGCTGCCCCTGAAGGGTCTCTGCGTAACCCCTGAAGGGTTTCCTGAAAATTACACTATCCTTGCTGATGTTGCCTTCCTCTGCGTTGTCCTTGAGTTGATCTCTTCTCTGCCTCTTGTGTATTCTAGACCCTGGGATCAAGTCATCCCCTTGGTCTAAATTCCCCTCTCTGCAACTGAAGCACTTCTAAGTATTCTTAGCAAACCCTGCCCTAGAATCTCAGCTTAGCTTCAGTGCCCTACCTCTGTGTGCCTTTACAAATGACCCTAAGCCTTTCCTGTATACTTTTGTCGTTGACAAATCAACGGCCATGATCAAATCTTGAATCAATAGCTAAGATTAAAAAAAAAGCTTGATCCGCGTGACCTAAGACAATTTCATCACATGTTTAATTAAATTCACTTTAATTATTTAAGTTGCCTAAGTTTTAACTTAGGAAATTTACTTAAAATAATTAGTTAATTTAATATCTCCTAAACCAGTTGAAATTTCCCAAATCCATTTCTGGGTCTTGTAGATCAGGTGAACTCTAGTCCCTCCACAAAGTTTGGGAGCTAGAGCACAACTGATGCTACCCCAAATACACAAAATCTCAACACTCCCTCTTAGCATCAAGGGTGTGCTCTAGCAATACATCACACTTATGCATTACATGACTTTAAGTATTGGTTCTGTGCTGTTGATGCTTAGCCTCCTGCCACTCAACTCTGCACTGCTGCTGCCATTCTGTACTGTTGCCCATGACTCTGCCACTGCCACTGCAACCTCCGTACTGCAACTCCCTCTTCTTCTGAAGACCACCCTTTCCTCTAGTGGAAGGGGTTCTCGACTATCCCCATCTTCTCTCTAAAGTAAGTGAACTTGATCTTACTCAGAGCCTTTGTGAGGATATCTGCCACTTGTTCACCTGTAGGAGTGTATTGCAACTGTATTGCTCCCTTCTGAACATAGTCCTTGATAAAGTGACATCGAATGTCAATGTGCTTCGACCAGTCATGAAACACAAGATTTTTAGATAGCTTGATGCAACTCTGATTATCACACATGATCCTGGTCGGCTCTATCTGTTTCTTGACTAAGTTTAAGATCAATTTGCAGAGCCATATGGCCTCACACGAAGCCGTGCTTGCTGCCATGTACTTTTCCTCGACTAAGCTCAGTGCTACGGACTTCTGTTTCCTGCTGCACCAAGAGGTCATTCCTGATCCGAGACTGAAATAGTACCCACTGGTACTTTTCCGATCTACTGTGCTTCCATCCCAGTGTGCATCTGCGAACCCACTTAACTGGATTTCATTACCCTTGGTGTACTTTAGTCCATACTCCATGTCCCTCTCAAGTATCTGAGAATATGTTTGGTTGTTGCCTAGTGAGCCCTCCTTGGTTCCACCATGAACTGACTGAGGGTATTCACTGCATAACAGATGTCTAGTCTCGTGTTGAACAAATACATTAATGACCCAATGAGTTGTCTGTACAATGTGGGATCAGCCTCATCATCTTTTGATGTGTCTATCTTCTTCTAGTTAGTGATCATTGGCGTGGCCGTGGGTCTATAGTCTTCCATCTGAAATCTTTTCAGAATCTTTGTCGTGTATCTTCCTTGTCCTAGGAAGATTTCCCCTTCCTACTGCCAAACTTCTAACCCAAGAAAATAGTGCATCCTCCCTAGATCCTTCATGTCGAATTCTGTTGCCAGATTCTCCTTGCAGTCTTTGATGAGCTTGGATGACCCAGTCAAGCACAAGTCATCCACATATAGAACAAGAATAAGTGGCTCATCTCCTACTCTTAAGTAGTACAAGTTAGGATCTGCGTCACTCTTGACGAACCCCATCTTCTGCAAGTAGTCGTCAATCCGACCATACCATGCCCTAGGGGCTTGTTTCAAGCCATACAAGGCTTTCTTCAATCTGCAAACATGAGTCTTCTGCTTATGTCTCTCAAAGCCCTCTAGCTGCTCTATGTACACTTCCTCCTCTATCACACCGTTCAAGAACGTAGTCTTGACATCCATCTGTTGAATCTCCCATCCCATATGCGCTGCCAAAGAGATGATGGATCTGATAGAAGTGTACCGTGCTACTGGAGCAAAGGTTTCTTCATAGTCAATGCCTTCTTTCTGGGCATACCCCTTTGCTACAAATCTTGCTTTGAATTTTTCTATGCTGCCATTTGCAGCATATTTGATCTTGTAGATCCACCTGAATCCTACAACAGATTTGTCCTGTGGTCTAGGGACTACTTCCCAGACATCATTTGTCATGATGGAGCTATACTCCTCCATCATGGCATCTACCCATACCTGATGCTGAGTTGCCTCCCGAAAGGTAGAAGGCTCTCCAACCTGAGCTACCAACGCTTGATATCTGTCAAGTTGTTTCCTTATCCTCTTCCCTTCTCTAGGTTTTCCAACAAATCCTTCTGCATCTCTGAGAATTTGTTGGAGTTCTCTGCTCGGTCTTCCATCAGTGGTGGGTGGTCTCACCTGTTCTTCCTCCTATTCTTCGTCGAAGGAGCTTCCCTTAGAATAATTGTGCCTTGGAGAGGCACTGGACCTCTCCTTTAGAGGTTGTTGAGGCTGTACCAGTGGATCTTCCTCCATCTGCGTATCTGTGGCCATCTCTCGAGATTTCCTAAAGGCTTTCTCCTCCAGGAACTTTACATCCCTTCTTACCACAACTTCCCTGTTCTATGGAATATAGACGCAGTATGCCTTTGCATTCTCACTGTAGCCCACCAGAAAACCCTTTTCAGCAGTTTGATCCAGCTTCTTCCTCTTTTCCTCTGGAACGTCACAGTATGCTATGTTGCAGAATATCTTGATGTGGCTCACTTTTGGCTTGCTGCCTGTGAACACACTTTCGGGAATCACCTTCCCCAAAGCTCTATTGGGAAATCAGAAATCTATTATGAATATAAACTGCAGTGTTGTAGGCCTCTACCCATAAGAATTTAGGCATTTCCTGGTCGTACAACATTGCCCTTGCAGCTTCTATTATGGTCCGATTCTTCCGTTCTGCAACTCCATTTTGTTCTGGATTGTAAGGAGTTGTCCACTCTCTCTTGATGCCTTCCTGTGCACAGAAATTTGTGAATTCTTTATCGATATATTCTCCACCGTTATATGACCTTAACTTCTTGATCTTCTTTCCTGTAGATTTTTCCACCAATGCTTTGAAATCTTTAAACCGATTAAAGACTTCATCTTTTGTCTTCAGAAAATAGATCCAAGTTTTCCTGGAATAATCATCAATGAATGTAGCAAAATATTTTGCCCCACTGAGAGTTGTTGTATACATCAGACTGCAATGTCAAAGTATATTAAATCTAATACACCTTTGGCTCTGCTCCTGCTTCTTGGAAACGCTGCCTCAGCGTACTTCCCTAGTACGCATCCTCTACAAACGTTGTCTCTCTTTGCGCTGAGTTCAGGAGCCCCTATGACAATATTTTTGAGAATCCCCAAGGCTCCATGATGTAGATGCCCCATCCTTTTGTGCCATAACTCATTCATATCTTTTTCGTCTGTACTGCCGATCAGGGCCATCGGAGATTCAAGCTGGAGCTTATACAGCTTGTGACACCTTACTTTGATTTGTGCCTTTTTGCTCCACTTAGGGTGTTTGACATACACCTTATCATGAACAAAGTATATGTCATAGCCCTTGTTTTGAAGTTGAGACACCGAGAGTAAGTTCATCTCCAACCTTGGTGCATGCAGAACATTCGTGGCTCGAACCTTGTGGCGATCCTCCATCTGAAATGTTACGGTACCTCTCCCGATGGGGTTACATTTTGCCTTATTTCCCATAGTTATTTGGAAATTCATTTGCTCTTCTTGATAGCTCAAAAAACATTCTCGAACCCCCGTCATATGAGCAGATTCTCCACTGTCAATATACCAAACACTTGGAGGAGTTGTGCTTGACACACAGGCAAGATCCTCCTCTAGTCTGGCCAACACCTTCATGTCATGTTCCCTCTACATTTCTGCGTGTTCTGGAGGACTGCGTGCGTCCTTTTGACTGCGTGAACCCTTCCTTTGATCCATGCCAGATCCTCCCTGCGTTGTCCGTTCAGATCTGCAATTGCTCTGATACCATGTAGAAATTTCTGAATCTTATATCTTATATAGAAATTATTACTATTGATCCGTTTAAGCTTCTCCTACTTAGATAAGTTATCAACTGAATAAATTCAAGTTAACATCAAAGCAAAACACATAATAGATCTCTACCAATTCAGACCTAGAATAAGCACATGCACACATTGACAAAGTGACACAGTTATTTCTAGACAAATAGTCCTTCGAAAAACCCAAGGTGGGAAAACCGGTCTCTGGCTGCTGGAGGGTTCTGTTATTAAGAATATTTCTGAATACATAAATCTGGGTTCCAGATCTGGAAAACCTGACAGAGAAAACTCTAGATATAGAACTCAAGGGTTGATCTAAGGCCAAAATAATGACTGATCCACACCCTCAAATGGGATTTACAGAACTCAGCAAAATCTAGGCCTAGAAACCCCAGCGCTGTCCTTGAAATGATCTACATCAGCCTCTAAAGCCCCTAAAAGCCTCTGCGTCGCTTCCCTGATGGCCTAAAACCCCGCACGTTTCTCCGGAAGGCACCGTACGCTCCGGTAATGGGCAGTGACGTTAGCCACTACGCCGGCCACTCGAAGGGTCTCTCGCGTAACCCCGAAGGGTTTCCGAAATTATGTTGTCCTTGCTACCGGCTACCTTCCTCTCGCACCGTCCTTGAGCCTTCGATTTATTCTCTCGCTCTTGTGTATTCTAGACCCCGGGATCAGATCATCCCTCGTCTATCTCTTGTCCCTCTCAAGTACCGAAGCACTTCGAGTATTCTTAGCCAAACCCCGCCCTACAATCCTTCTACCAATTTTCCGTTGCTCTGCCTCTGTGTGTCTTTACAAATGACCCCAAGCCTTTCCTTTATACTTTTCTCATTGACAAATCAACGGCCATGATCAAATCTTGAATCAATGGCTAAGATTAAAAGAAAGCTTGATCCATGTGACCTAAGACAATTTCATCACATGTTTAATTAAATTCACTTTAATTATTTAAGTTGCCTAAGTTTTAACATAGGAAATGTACTTAAAATAATAAGTTAATTTAATATCTCCTAAACCAGATGAAATTTCCCAAATCCATTTCCGAGTCTTGTAGATCAGGTGAACTCTAGTCCCTCCACAAATTTTGGGAGCTAGAGCACAAATGATACTACCCCAAATACACAAAATCTCAACAAACCTTTCCTTAGCGTTTATCTTTTAAACTTGCGATGTGCGCTATGTGATCGGGTCCCACTAGCATCGCACGTCGAACTTCGACGAATTTATCACTTACCTCTCATGCCTATCCTTTGAAACTTGCAATTTGCGGTTTGTGATTTAATCTCTATCGTCTATCTCTCTACTCCAGTTCTGCGCTTTGATCCCAACCATCTGTTTTTCCCTTTGCGTCTCTTTCAAAACTCTTAAGTGTTTAAGAGAAATGTGCCCTTTCTCTACCTTTGGGAAATTAGTTTGTTTTCTCCACAGTGTAACCCTCTTGAGCTTATCTGGTGTTCTGCCGCGTTGGTCCCTCCTGAGCTTGCAAATGAGCCCGACTCAACCTTGTTCGGCGTGCAATGTTTTGAGTGTACCCATCGATCCAACTCTTGAACTCTTCTGTATATGAATGAGCCTGACTCGACCCACCTTCACATCTCATCACGTAATGTTAATGTACCAATATATAAATCAAAATTCTTCTATGACACATAAAATTCTACATTTTCTATCATATATGCTTTTTTGGTGTTTTCAAAAATATTTCAAAGGTAAAAGCAAATGAGCCACAACATCTGGCTCCACCTGGGGATAGTGATTTTTTCCACAGAAGCACCAAGAACTGCAGATTAGTGTGTTATCCATTGGGCATGGAGTCAAATATTGCTTCGTGACATATGAACAATGAGCAATCTGGTATTTACAATGGTGGAATGTTGACTTTTAATGCTGGAAATAATGCTTCAGATATTGCCCATTCACAGGCAACTGTTCTGTCTCTCCATCTTGATCTTCCAAAATGAATGTGTTATTTGACCTTGCCTTAGAGATCTTGTATGGACCATACCAGAGAGGGTCAAATTTACCATGCTTCCCCTTTTCTTCTCATCTGGTGTCCCATCTTATCACCAAATCTCCTTCTTCAAAGAGAACTTATTTTTCTTTTCTGTCAAATACAGACTTCATCTTTTCCTGATAAGTAATCAAGTTATCCCTGACTTTGTTTCTATTTTCACTTGATTCAATTATTTTGTTCAATATTCTTACCAGAGCATTCAGCTCTTCCTAAGCTTCTTGAAGGAAAGAAACCACTAATTTTTCCAGCTGAGTAGGAAATAGTGCTTGAGTTCCATGAACCAATTCATAGGGAGACTTCCCAGTAGATCTCTTGGTAGCGACTCGAACTGCCCAGAGGGAAAACTTCAACTTCATATCCCAATACTTCTGATTCTCGATGATTGTTTTCTTCAAGATTTTGACCAATGTCTTATTTGAAGACTCTGCCAATCCATTCACTTGGGGATGATACACTATGGAATGTGATAAAATCACATTATATGTTTGACAGAAATTAGTGAAACGAGCAAAGTTGAATACCTGAGCATTATCAGTCACAATTTTGACTGGACATCCGAATCTGCTGAAAATGTTTTCCTCCAGAAACTTCATCACCACTTGGTCATTCGCCTTCTTAGTGGCTATTGCTTCAACCCATTTTGTAAAATAATCAGTGGCAGTCAGAATCCACTTGAACTGTTCGCTTGATGGCAGATTCATCTCTCCAGTAAAATCCAATACCCATTTCCTGAAAGGTTCTTCAATAAACACTAGGATGAGAGTTTATGGAGGAAGTTTTTTCTTTTCAGCAAACAGATGACACTTCTGACAACTTCTGACCAGTCTATAAATATATGCAAATAGGGTTGCCCAATAGAAGCCTGACTTAAGAATTTTATGAGCAATGACCTTCCAACTATAATGTCCTCCACACAGACTTTCATGATATTGTTCAGTGACTTCAATAGATTCTCCTTCGGTCAAACATAACAGAAAGATACCAGCAGGATCTTTCCAGTATAGCTTCGCTTCTACGATAAAATATGGTTGAGACTTGAGCTTGAGAGCTCTGTATTTTTTTATATTCAATGAAGTTGGACAGGAAAAGAAGCATAGGTAATGCACGATATCTTTATACCAATCAGAGCACAAAAATTTGTATTGGATACCTATTTTGAACTTGCTTTGACCCTCTTCATTTACAGCTCCATCCACTGGTGCCAACAGATTAATTCCAAAGGCTTGAAAATTTGTCTCTGTCAACAACTTCACTAACCCCTGTCCCTTAACCAGCTTGGTGGGTTTGATGTGCAAATCATACTCTTGGATTTTTTCTATCCACTGCCCCCTTTTTCCTTCAGCATCACTTTGGACCAACACGTCCTTCACAGCAGAATTAGGAACATAAGCAGTTATTTGGGACTGCAACACATAAGTCCTAAAGGCTTTCAGTGCTTTGACCAAAGCATATACTTTTTTCTCCAGAATATTGTATTTGAGCTCACCATCTCTGAGAACTTTGCTGAAAAATGCAACTGGCTGCTCCTTATTGTCTTCATTTTTCTGCAACAACACAGCAAAAATAGTGGTCTAGGATGCAAATGAGAATACCTGAAAGGCTTTTTGATAGTATAGGCTAATCAAAACTAGGGCTTCTTGCAGTGCTTCCTTTATTCTAGCAAATGCATCTCTTGCTTCCTTATCCCATTTCACTTTTGCATTTTTCTTCAACATATCTGTTATGCTTCTCATGATCTCAACATAATTGGGCACAAACCTCCTCAGACAATTATCCCCAGAAAAACCCAATGCGGGAAAACCAGTCTTCTGGCTACTTGAGGGTTTATATTATTAAGTAGTTTCTGAATACAACAAATCTGGGCACCTTACTGGTTAACCTGACAAAGAAAAATATAGATTTGCAGCTAACCTGTTGTTCTAAGACCAAAAGACTAACTGATCCACACCCTCAAACAGGATTTACAAGACTCAGCCAATTTCTGGCCCTAGACACCTCAGCACTGCCCCTGAAGCCCCCGCGTCAGCCCTTTCAGCCTCTGGGTGCCTCTGTGTTGTCCGGGAGAGGGATGCGTAACCCCAAAATGGGTGACACAAACCCTACGTTGCCCTAGAAGGGTCTCTGCGTAACTTTGGAGGGTCCCCTGTTGCCCAGCGCTGCCCCAGAAGGGACTGCGTAGCACCTGCGTAGTTGAAGCTGCTTGTTGCACTGCGTAACTGCTGCTGCTACCTCTGGATGTTGCTCTCTGCCTCTTGCTGATTCTTCGCACTGGGATTAGACAATCCCCTTTTCCAATACTACCCCTCTCTGCAGCTGAAACACTTCTGAAAATTCTTAACAAACCCTGCCCTATAATTTCAGCTTAGTCTCAGTGCTCTGCCTCTGTGTGTGTCCTCCAACTGACCCCAAGCCTTTCCTTTATACTTTTCTCGTTGGGAAACCAACGGCCATGATCTAATCTTGAATCAATGGCTAAGATTAAAATAAAGCTTGATCCGTGTGACTTAAGACAATTCCATCACAAGTTTTAATTAATTACCTTTAATATTTTAATTTTCCTAAGTTAGACTTTGGATCCTTAATTAAAAATATTAATTAATTAATTATCTCCCAAACTGGATGGAATTTCCCAAAAAATCCCTTTCTAGGTCTTGGAGATCTCATGTACTCTAGTCCCTCCACAAATTTTGGGAGCTAGAACACATCCAATGCTACCCCTACATTCAAAAAACTCAACACTCCCTCTTAGCGAGGAATGTGCTCTAGTACAACGCTGCTTCACCCCGAAGCTCTGCACTGATCTCTGGTGTGGGTCTCTGCACTAATGTTGGACCTGTTGGCCTTCATCAGTATGTTGTTGCTGCCATTATGTATTGTTGCCCATGACGCTGCCACCGCCACTGCCACATCCGTACTGCAGCTCCCTCTCAATCTGTTGCATTGTGCTGCCAACTGCTGCACTGCAACTTAAGTTGTTCAGAGAAGAAACTGAAACTCATACCCAATATTTGACAGACAAGTCAGTTGGGCTGCGTCCTCATCACCGAAGCTCTATCGGTTGCTGATCTGTGTTGATATTTGGAGGATGATGCACAACTACAACTTTTCATTGCGTAAGCAGACCTCCACTGTGTTGTTGAAGTCACATCAGCCCCTGCACTGAAATCTCCCATGATGCTGCTGTGCTGCGTTGTCCTCCTGAAGCCTCTATGCTGCTGCAACTCTGCTCTGTGCTGTTGAAGTCACATCAGCCCCTACGTTGTTATTGTTGCATCTGCACTGTGTTGCTCCCTTCAACCTTCAGCTCTGCTTATGCTCCATCCGTGATTCTCTGCACCAACTGCTCCATTTGTCCTACTACTGTCTTAAGGCTCCCGTAGCTCGGACGCGATCCAATAGATGAGTTGCTCAAGGATCCCGCCCTTACTCTGTAGCTGCTTCTACAGATCCATGTCGCCCCACTTTCATGGTTCATGAGCGCCCATGGCTGCGTCATCTTCTGACCCATCGTCCGCCACAACAGCCTTGGAAGTTGAAGCTTCCTTGTCCTTCTTCTTCTGAGGACAATTGATGGCAAAATGTCCTAGTTCTCTGCACTGGAAACACTTGATCTTGGATAGATCATGCTTCTTCTTCCCTTGCTACCTCTTTGATGCCAAGGTTGCATCTTCTTCCTCTTCCTTCTTCACCTTACTTGACCCCGTGTTGTACTGCCTCTTGGTGAATTGGCGAAGTTCTTCTTGACGAAGGATTTCCCACACATTGTCCCAGTCGAAAAGGTCCACTCTTCCCAAAACACTTTGGACAAAGGTTTCCCACTCTTTTGTGACCGCATTAAGTGCAGTCCTTACCATCACATCATCCTCCACCTTTTCTGCCATGGTAGACAACTGATCTCTGATCGACTGTAGTCTGAAAAGGAAGGGCTCGATTTCTTCTCCCTTGGTCATCATGAATGACCGTAACTAATTCTCCAAAAGCATTCTCCTCTTGATGGACTTCCCTTCATATAGGGTTGTTAAGGCTTTCCACATCTCATGAGTTGTTTTCTTTTCAGCTATGTGTGGAACTATATGATCCTTAACCCCATCCATTATGAAACGTTTGACATATGTCGCAGCTTCCTCATGCTTCTTCAGGAGATCCACAACGGTCAACGTGGCCAGGACTTTTTCTGCATGGTCTCTTAGACCGTATGCCTCCATGACTACCAGGATTCTGGCCTTCCAGACTGCAAAGTTTGACAAGCCGTCCAACCTATCCTGATCACGTAGTCCGTGAGGTGCCATCTGCTCAGATCTACTCTGTCGAGATCTTCCTCTCCCTACTTCTCTACTGAAGCTCAAATCTAGGGTCCATGGCGAAAAGACACCCTCTGCTCCCTCTTACAACTGATTTCCTCTCTTGGAAATCCGCCAAATCAACAACGAAACAGCTCTCTTCAATCCACTGATCGATCTGAAGATTTCTTTGGCTAGAAACCCTCTAAGAATTTGATCTGCTCCCACTCTTTGTCACCTAGTGCTTAGGCTAAATTATGAATCTTCAAAAATTTAACCCCACCAACAACTTTTGAAGTTCTGCAACACTTTTCTAGCACTTCTGAATCAACACGGCTTCAGATCTACATCACCCTAGCTGGCCTCTGCGTGAGAATACAGTCCCAATGTTGTCTCTGCGCTGCCTCTGCACAGTAAGTACGTGGGCCTGCGTGGAGACTGCATAGGACTGCGTCACTCTGGCCTCTGCGTGGCTCTGCTCCCTTTGTTGTTGCGTTGTCCCTTCAGATCTGGCTTTCTGTGGCTACTGTTGCTCTCTCTGCTGCTTTCTACAACAAGATTATTCAGTCTTCTGCTGGTGACCCTACTATATCTACAATTGCTCTGATACCATGTGAAAATTTCTAAATGTTACTTTATGCAGAAATTCTACTATTAGATCTAGTTATAATTCTCCTACTTAAACAATTTATTAATGTTGAAATATTCAAATTAACATCGAAGTAAACACATTACAGACTTTCATCGATTCAGATCTAATACATAAATACATGCACACATAGACAAAGTGACACAAGATTTTATGGACAACTGTCCCCAGAAAAACCCAATGCGGGAAAACCGGCTTCTGGCTGCTGGAGGGTTTATATCATTAAGTAGTTTCTGAATACAACAAATCTGGGCACCTTACTGGTTAACCCGACAGAGAAAAAGATTGATCTGCAACTAACCTGTTGTTCTGAGACCAAAACACTGACTGATCCACACCCTCAAACGAGATTTACAAGACTCAGCCAATTTCTGGCCCTAGACACCTCAGTGCTGCCCCTGAAGCCCTTGCGTCAACCCTTTCAGCCTCTGTGTGGCTCCGCATTGGCCTGGAGAGGGCTGCATAACCCCAGAATGGCTGACGCAGACCCTACACTACCCTAGAAGGGTCTCTGCGTAACCCTAGAGGGTCCCCTGCTGCCCAACGCTGCCCCAGAAGGGACTGCGTAGCACCTGCATAGCTGAAGCTGCTCTCTGTGCTGCATAACTGTTTTTGCTGCCTCTGCTTCTCTGCACTGCCTCTAGATGCTGCTCTTTGCCTCTTGCTGATTCTTGGCATTGGGATCAGACCATCCCCTTTGCCAATACTACCCCTCTCTACAGCTAAAACATTTCTAAAAATTCTTAGCAAACCCTGCCCTAGAATTTCAGCTTAGTCTCAATGCTCTGCCTCTGTGTGTGTCCTCCAACTGACCCCAAACCTTTCCCTTATACTTTTCTCGTTGGGAAACCAATGGCCATGATCTAATCTTGAATTGATGGCTAAGATTAAAAGAAAGCTTGATCCGTGTGACTTAAGACAATTCCATCACATATTTTAATTAATTACCTTTAATATTTTAATTTTCATAAGTTAGACTTAAGGTCCTTAATTAAAAATATTAATTAATTAACTATCTCCCAAACTAGATGGAATTTCCCAAATCCCTTTCTGGGTCTTGGATATCTTATGTACTCTAGTCCCTCCACAAATTTTGGTAGTTAGAGCACATCTGATGCTACCCCTACAATCAAAAAACTCAATAGATTAAAGGTTGGAGAGAGAACAAGGTGTTTAATCTCTCCATAGATCTGGTTTGGATAAGTAAGAAGAGTTGGTAGTTAGTGAAATTCTGAGCATTCGTTGAGTAAACCCTTTGATCAGCAAAGGTAGGCCGAGATCCTTGTGGCAAGGGTTTTGGAACGGTCCATGAGGACGGTTTCAGAGGGTCGCAAGGCCTAGATTTCTAATGGAGCAGGGCCACAAACTTTGAAGGATCAAACATAGAGGCAGGGGTTTCATGGAGAAGGGTTTAGGGCCAAGATCTAGAGAAAATTTGTGCTAGAAAATCATCCCTAAATAAAGGTCGTAGACCTCAATATAAGTGCCCAGAATTGTAAATCCTCTAAGAAGATGAATGCTAGAAGATGGAGGGTTTTTCTAGCATTGAACAACAATTGTTTACAAGCCCTAGTTTAGAGCAGATCCATCCAAGTGCACAGCATCACAAAAGAAGTATCTCAGAGTTGGTCACAGATCATTGGAGCCTAGCCAAAGAAGGGAAGGGATTTTCTTTGTGTCTTCTTGTGACTCGTTAGGAGGTCAAGTATGATAGGGAGCACGCCGAGTGCAGGAGGAGAAAATTTGGACTGATCTCGTGCATTGTTTTGCAGTATTTGTTCTTTGTTCATGCCTAGTTCCCTTTGCGATATTGCAAGTGGATGGCTCATCTTTTGGGGAAGGCCGAGAGTCCTAAGAGGAGGCCTAACCTTGGACACAAGCAAAAAAGAGGGCAGCGCAGGTAGAGAAGGATTGAAGTGGAGGATAGTGCAAGAATAAGGAGGTTTTTGAGGGAAAAACCTAGGGTTGAAATGGATTATAAGAAGCGCTAATCAAAGCCACAAAATCTCAGGTTATGTTGCATAGGGCCGAGGTGGAGAAAGGCAGAAGAAGTTTGCTAAAGGTATGTTTGATGTTTTTGGCTAGCGGATGAGTGTCTAGATTTGGGACAGATTAGTTGGCATCTTAAGGAGAAAATTGGAGGGTTGAAAATAAGTGCCAAGAGAAGCCCTAAGTGCAGACTTGAGAAGGAATTCAAGCATGCAAGGAGTGGAAGAATTATTAAGCTCATAAACTAATATTTGAAGGACAAAAGAGGGCAACCAAGAGAGCCAAATTGATATCCCTAGTTCACTGTGCAAGAGAAGGACATCTTCCGTGAGATTGGGCAGCCTCCATGCCCTTGACTTGTCTTCATTATAGCAGCAGAGGAAGGCAGAAGTGGTAAACCCAAGAGTTGTTCACAAACGAAGTTGTGAACAGCTAACAAAAGTCCCTATGTGTTGACATCCTTGGTGGAAAAAGGAGCAGCTAGAGGGCAGATTGACTTGGCCCAATTCAGTGACCTAAAGAACCAGAGTTCAGTGATAGAGACGGATTGAGAAGTTGCAAGATGCGTTCAAGACACATGGACTGAAAGGGACCTGGAGCGCTACATCAACAAGTAGGTCGAGTGTTGTCTTGTTTAGGGTAGATTGGTGGTCAAAGTGACTGACACAAAACCCTAGTTATATTTTTGTATTATAGTCCATGATCCCTAGTACTGGAGCCCTAGACCGTTGTATTATAGTTTTTAATCTAACAAAGAATGGTTGAAATAAATTTTAAAAATTGTAGTTTGTGCTAGTTGATTCACAGATGTGTGTTTTTCCGCTGTGTAAAGTAGAAGTGTTGTGGCATTTGAGTTGGTTGTGTCATAGATTGTAAGAGACCATAATCTAGATTCTCTAGTGCCATGGAAATTCAACATGGTATTAGAGCACTACTTTGAAGGGCCAGTGGATCAGAATATGCACAGCGGAAGCATACTGAGCTAGTGGAGATCGTGTATATTTAGAGGGAGTCTAGCTTCAAAGGGAGCAGCCATATGAAAGTCAGAGATCTTCAGGTTATGATGAAGAATAGACACTAAAAGGACAGTGATCCATTCTACATGGTATGCTGCAGTGATGGATGCCAAAAGGCTAGTGTTGTCGGTGATGGATACTTCCAAGCAATGGAAGTACCTCCCTCCCTAAGAGGGAGTGTTGAAATGTGTATCTCGAGAGGTATTCCACAAAACCCTAGGAGGTGAGTTTGTGTGAGTTTTGCCACAATAGGTTTTGTGGGAAAAGAACCCAAGCGAAGGATCAAAAAGAAATTAAAAGGGAAAAATGAACTCCTAAATCTAGGAAGATCTAACCCCTAATTTATAGAGGATTCCTAAGAGGCTTAAGGAAGGCTATTTAAGAAGGCGTTAGGACAGGGCTAGAGATATCAAGGGAGAGGAGCTCACTTCATCGCGTTGGCCTACTAGAAATGTAGCCAAGGAGAGGTTGAGCTTGTAACCCAAGGAAAGCTACAAGGGAGGCTGAGTTTTCCCTCCATCTGCATTCACTCAAGAAAAGGATCAAGGTGTCGCGGACCTAAGGAGCCATGAATAAAGGTTGGAGAAAGAACAAGGTGTTTCAGCGCTCCATATATCTGGTTTTCCCAAGTAGGAAGAGCTGGTGGTGGGTGAAATTATGAGCATATGTTGAGTAAAATCCTCTTATTAGAAAAGGTAGATCGAGATCCCTATCCGTGAGGCTGGTTTTGGAGGGTCGCAAGGCCTAGATTGCTAATGGGGCAGGGCCGCAACCTTTGAAGGATCAAACACAAAGGCAAGGGTTTTATGGAGAAGGGTTTAGGCCAAGATCTAGGGCAGATCTGTCCTAGAAAAGAATCCCTAAAAGAAGTTCGCAGACCTCAAGATAAGTGCCCATAATTGTAGATCCTTTAAGAATATGAATGCTAGAAGATTGAGGTTGTTATAGCATTGAACAACAATTGTTTACAAACCCTAGTTTAGGGCAGATCCATCCAAGAGCACAACATCACAAGAAAAACATCTCTGTATTGGTCACAGATCATTGGAGCCTAGCCAAAGAAGGAAAGGGATTGTTTTTTGTCCTCTTATGACTGGTTGGGAGGCTGAGTATGATAGGGAGCGGGCTGAGTGCTAGAGGAGCAAATCTAGGCTAAACATGTGCGTTGTTTTGGAGTGTTTATTCTTTGTTCAGGGCGCAAGTCCCTTTGTGAGATTGCAAGTGGAAAACTCATCTTTTAGGAAGGGTCGAGAGGCCTAATAAGAGGCCTAACCTAGGACATAAGCATAGAAAAGGACAACGCGGGTAGAGAAGACCTGAAGTGGAGGATAGCGTAGGAATAAAGAGGGTTTTGAGGGCAGAACCTAAGGCTAACATGGACTGTCAGAAGCCCTAATTAGAGCCACAAAATCTCAAATTATGTTGCACGGGGCCTAGGCAGAGAAAGGAATAAGAAGTTTGCTAAAGGTAAGCTATGTTTGTATTCCTCCATGTTTGATGTTGTTTGCTAGTGGATGAGTGTCCAGCTTTGGGACAGATTTGTTGGTATCTTAAGGAGCAGATTGGAGGGCTAACAGTAGTTGGCAAGAGAAGCCCTAAGTGCAGACTTGAGAAGGACTTTAAGCATGCAAGGATTGGTGGAATTATTGAGCTCAGGGACTAATCTTTGAAGGACAAAAGAGGGCAGCCAAGAGGGTCAGATTGATAGCCCTAGTTCATTGTGCAAGAGAAGGGGGTAGCCTTTGTGCCCTTGACTTGTCTTCATTGTAGCAGCAGAGGAAGGCAAAAGTGGGAAACCCAAGAATTGTTCACAAACGGAGTTGTGAACAACTAAGAGAAGTCCCTATGTGTTGACATCCTTGTGGACAAATGAGTAGCTAGAGGGCAGATTGACTTGGCCAAGTTCAGTGACCTAAAGGAGCAAAGTTCATTAATAGAGGCAAATTGAGGAGTTGCAAGATGTTAAGTCCCTATATTAATAGTGTAGCCCCTTATTATGTTAGTGTAGCCCCCCTTATTGTTATTATTGTACCCCTGTAACCCCCATATTGTTATTATTGTGCCCTTACATTATTATTGTTAGGTCGGCTAGGATTACATTGTGGCCCCACTAGGATTATATTATGGCCCCATGGACTCCTATATATAGAAGGAGGTTTTGTTCATTGGTATCATCCAAGAATTGTTCATTCATGTAATGTATTGGAGGTTGCCCCCTCGAAGTGGCTCATTTATAAGGCGTGAATATCTCTTTTCTTCTCTCTTTGGAGCTGGTTACACAACATTTGGTATCGGAGCTTTGGGATTCTAGGGTTTCGCTGCTCCAAACAGGTCATCGTGGCATTTTCGCTATAACTTTTTTTCTACGAAGCTTCAGAAGCTGAAATTTCTAGGGTGCGAAGCTGAAATCTTGAGGAAGGTTTTCTAAAAATTTCAGATCTTGGTTCGCAGTATTTGAGGAGATATCATCTGTGGAAGTTAGGTATTTTTTCAGGCTCATAAAAAGGTCATCGTGGAAATTGCGCTCTAAATTTTTTTGTACGAAGTTTCAGAGTCTGAAATTCATATGGTACGAAGCTGAAATCCTGAGGAAATTCGTCAAAACATTTCAGAGCTTGGTTCGCAATATTTTTGGAGATATGATCTGTGGAAGGTAGTGCTTTTTCAGGCTCCTGAATTTCATCTCAAAGAGGTGATCGTGGGAAAACTTCAATAACTCTCTCTCTGGGAATTGGATTGAAGTGCCGTAAAAAGTGGTCACAAGTACACAGACTGAAGTTTCTTCGCTATCAATTTCAGAGACAAAGGACAAAACAGTGACACGTGGCAATTCATACAAGTTCGCTCTACTGAACCAGTCCAGAATTAGGTCATTGTGGGAGATTGGACACAAATTTGTCTTGGATAATCCAAATCAGGTCAGACCTGTGGCATTTGAAAGAAGCTTCAGAGATCTACTACAGAGCTGAATTTCAGATATCGAAGATTTTCAAATACAGAGATAATTCAATTTCAATATCGAGCTCCTAAAAGCTAGTAAAAGGTGTGTATTTTTTTCCCAAATTGCATAAGTCTTGTTTGAAGAATCAAGTTGAATTGATTCCAAGGGCATATTGTAGAATAGATATCAATATTGAATTCTAAAATGGCCCCTAAAAAGAATTCAACACCCATCAAGCCTTCAGAAAGCTCTACCATGACTCATGAAGATGAAGAATTGCAACATGATCTATCAAAATTACAAGAACAAGTGCAACAAATTTCACTCTCGCAAAGAGCAGCAAAAAATTAAATGGAAGTTTTGAAGAAAGGTGTGGAAGTGAAGATGGATGGTTTGAAGAAAGGCATGGAAGCTAAGATGGATGGTGTGCAAGCTAAGATGGAAGCTAAGATGGATGGCATGGAAGTGGGCATGGAAGCTAAGATGGATGGTGTGCAAGCTAAGATGGAAGCTAAGATGGATGGCATGGAAGTGGGCATGGAAGCTAAGATGGATGACCTGAAAGACAACATGGAAAACATGAAGAATGATCTAAAAGCATACATGGAAGGCTTGATGACAAGCTTAAAACCAGAAATGATTCCTAATGGCGGAAATATAGGAGAAGAACCTCATGATGAGAACAAAATAAATGTTAATCATGAATTCATAAACTCGAATGTTGGCGGGAAGAACCACCATATTCCAAAAATGGATATGAAGAAGTTTGATGGAAAGGATCTGGTAACATGGATACTACAGATGGAGCAATATTTTGATCTCCATAACGTGCAAAACACACAAAAGGTACGCATTGCAACTTTACATTTAGAACAAAATACATTTGTATGGTATCAATGGCTTTGCTCCCGTAAAAAAATTGTCACTTGGTCAATTTTTAGGGAGGAAATGATAGCACATTATGAGGATACAAAGAGCAACACCTTCTTTACCCAATTGATAAATCTCAAACAAAAGGGTTTAGTGGGGCAGCACATTGAGGACTTCCAAAAATTGAGTATAAGGGTAACTGATATTTCAGAGGACCACAGGATTGATCTCTTCTTAGGCAGGTTAAAGGATAACATTCAACATGAAGTTCGTGTTCTGGAACCTGATTCATTAGAGAAGGCATTCAGGTTGGCAAGAAAAGTTGAATGTAAAATTATGGCAACAAGGAAGTCTACTACTCAATTCTATAAAGAAGGAAGTGTGGCTACATCTAGATTTCCACAACCTACAAGGTTGACACCACAACAATTGGAAGAAAAAAGAGAAAAAGGGCTTTGCTACAGTTGTGATAGCAAATACACTAAAGGTCATAAGTGTGTTGAGAAGAAATTATTTTACATAGATTGTGAAGAGGAAGAAGAAAATGAACAAGAAGAGGATATACACCAGGAACCAGCCCTAGAAGAGGAAGAAATGAGTCTGACCATATCGTGTAATGCATTGGTAGGAATTACCACTCCTCAAACTCTCAAGATAGAAGGACATATCAAGAAGAAAAAGGTAATAGTGTTGATTGATTCGGGTAGCACCCATAATTTTATTCATTGTAAGGTAGCCAAGGAATTAAATTGTTTCCTATACCCAGCACCAGAATGTCAAGTGATGGTTGCAAATGGAGGAACTATAAATTGCTCTGGAAAATGCAATAATATCAAGCTAACCATGGGGGAATATGTATTGACTAGTCCAATGCTTTCCATTCCTATGGGAGGTGTTGATGTTGTACTAGGAGTACAATGGTTACAATCTTTGGGGACGGTAGCTTTTAATTTTCAAGAACTTTTCTTGAAATTTTTTTCAGAAGGAAAGAAAGTCGAATTACGGGGTATTGCGGGGAAGCCAGGAAGGATAATAAGCTCTAATGTCATGACAAAGCTTCTAAAGAAAGAACAGCGAGGCGTAATTGCACAATTATGCTCACTAGAAGTTCAAACATCAAAATCATCTATTTCTGCAGATCTCCAACAAGTCTTGGACAATCATTCCAAGGTGTTTGAAACTCCCAAAGGACTCCCACCTATTCGTGATCATGATCATGCTGTTCATTTGATTCCAGGAAGTTTTCCTCCAAACATCAGGCCTTATAGATATCCTTACTTCCAAAAGAGCGAAATTGAACGTATGATTGCAGAAATGTTAGAGGCGGGTATAATTCAACCTAGTCAAAGTTCTTTCTCTGCTCCTGTAGTATTGGTACACAAGAAGGATGGATCATGGCGAATGTGTCGGGATTATAGGGAGCTCAATAAGCTCACCATTAAAGATAAATTTCCCATTCCTGTGATTGATGAATTATTGGATGAATTACATGGAGCAATTTATTTTACCAAGTTGGATCTTCGTTCAGGATATCATCAAATTAGAATGAAGACTGAAGATATTCCAAAAACAGCATTTCGAACTCATGAGGTCATTATGAATTTTTGGTCATGCCTTTTGGCCTTACCAATGCACCTTCTACATTTCAAGGGTTGATGAATTCCATTTTCAAACCCTTCCTTAGAAAATTTGTGCTAGTATTTTTTGATGATATACTAATCTATAGCAAGTCTTGGAAGGATCATGTTGAACATGTTGACGGGGTGCTCAAACTATTGCAGGAGAAACAATTATATGCAAAAGCATCCAAATGTTTCTTTGGAGTACAAGAGGTGGAATATCTGGGTCATATTATATCCCATGAGGGTGTTAAAGTAGACCCTAACAAAATTAAAACCATTAAGGAATGGAAAGTCCCTAAGACAATAAAGCAGTTGCGAGGATTTCTCGGGTTAACAGGCTATTATCGTAAGTTTGTTAAGAATTATGGAAGAATAGCAGCACCTCTAACAACATTATTGAAGAAAGATGCATTTTCATGGACTCCTGAAGCAACTAAGACCTTTGAACATCTTAAAGAGGCAATGTGCCTAGCACCGGTCTTAGCTACGCCAGACTTCACAAAAACCTTTATTGTGGAATGTGATGCCTCAGGAAATGGAATTGGTGCAGTTTTAATGCGGGAAGGAAGACCCATTGCTTTTGAAAGTCGTCCAATCAAAGGAAAGTATTTACAGAAACCTATTTATGAGAAGGAAATGTTAGCAATACTACATGCACTAAAGAAATGGCGAACTTACCTAATGGGAAGACACTTCAAGGTAAAAGCTGATCATGATAGTCTTAAACACTTTTTGGAACAAAGACTATCATCAGAAGAGCAGCAAAAATGGGTCACAAAGATGTTGGGTTATGACTTTGAAATAATCTACAAAAAGGAAAGCTTAATGTTGTTGCAGATGCACTCTCAAGAAAGAATGAAGAGGTGGAAGCATTGCTTTGTGCCATTTCTATTATCCAACGAGATTGGATAACCGAAGCAAGAGATGAATGGAAGAAGGACAAAGATGTATGGACACTCATTCAAAAGTTGCAGCAAGATCCTAGTACATCTGATACATTTAGTTGGAAAAATGATTCCTTATGGTACAAAGATAGCTTATATCTTTGTAATAATTCCCAACTAAAACAAAATATTCTTCTGGAATTGCACACTTCTCCTTTAGGAGGACACTCAGGATTTTTAAAAACTTACCACAGGGTGAAGAAAGAATTTTTTTGGGGATGGCCTTAAATCTGATATTCAAAAGTTTGTGGCAGAATGTTTGGTTTTCCAGCAGAATAAAGTTGAGACAATTAAGACCCCGGGACTTCTACAACCTTTATCCATTCCAAGTCAACGTTGGGAGGAGATTTCAATGGATTTTATCACGGGTTTACCTAAGTCCGAAGGAAAGAGTGTCATCATGGTGGTAGTTGATAGACTTACCAAGTATGCACACTTTTGTGCATTATCTCATCCATTTAAAGCAAGTACGGTTGCTACTACATTTATGGATAGAATTCAAAAGCTACATGGAAGCCCAAGGGTTATTGTGAGCGATAGAGATCCCATTTTTACTGGAAATTTTTGGACGGAGTTATTTTCTTGTTTGGGTACTCAATTAGCTCATAGCTCATCTTATCATCCTCAATCGATGGTCAAACTGAGATAGTAAATAAATGTTTGGAAGGATATCTTCGTTGTTTTGTATCTGATAAACAAACACAATGGGTCAAGTGGTTACCTCTCGCTGAATGGTGGTATAACACTTCCTTCCATACTGCAGCAAAAAATGACCCCATTTATGGCACTTTATGGATATCATCCACCATCGATCACATCATCTTTAAGGGAAAATTCGAAGGTTCAAGCAGTGGAAGATCACGTCGAGCATCGGCAAGAAGTTCTCCAACTCTTAAAGGATAACCTGAATTTGGCACAAAATCGAATGAAACAACAGGCAGATCAACATCGCAGCGAGAGAAGTTTTGATATAGGAGATTGGGTATTTTTACGGCTACAACCATATAAACAAATGTCCCTCAGGCAAGCTAAGAAGGATAATAAATTATCGCCAAAGTACTATGGTCCTTACAAGGTGTTGCAAAAGATTGGTACTATGGCATACAAATTGGAGCTTCCTGCTTCTTCGCGAGTACATCCAGTTTCCATGTTTCATGCTTAAAGAAGGTTATAGGAGAAAATCTTCCAGTTCAAACAATATTGCCAGAACTTGATGAGGAAGGAAAAATCATATTGGAACCAGAAGCGGTCATGGAAACAAGAACTCGACAACTACGGAATCTATCAATTTCAGAGTATCTCATCAAGTGGAAGAACTTACCCACTGAAGATTCTACATGGGAGGATGAGAATTTTATACAGAAGCACCCAGAGCTACTCAAGCGTTGAGGACAA
Source organism: Pinus albicaulis (assembly GCA_034641835.2). NCBI lineage: Eukaryota > Viridiplantae > Streptophyta > Pinopsida > Pinales > Pinaceae > Pinus > Pinus albicaulis. The sequence continues at coordinate 439,599,043 of CM076569.1, forward strand.
CACTTTTTTGAAGGAGAGGGGCATGTTAAGTCCCTATATTAATAGTGTAGCCCTTATTATGTTAGTGTAGCCCCCCTTATTGTTATTATTGTACCCCTGTAACCCCCATATTGTTATTATTGTGCCCTTACATTATTATTGTTAGGTCGGCTAGGATTACATTGTGGCCCCACTAGGATTATATTATGGCCCCATGGACTCCTATATATAGAAGGAGGTTTTGTTCATTTGTATCATCCAAGAATTGTTCATTCATGTAATGTATTGGAGGTTGCCCCCTCGAAGTGGCTAATTTATAAGGCGTGAATATCTCTTTTCTTCTCTCTTTGGAGCTGGTTACACAACATGTTCAAGACATGTGAACTGAAGGGGTTATGGAGCACTACATCAACAAGTAGGATAAGTGTTGTCTTGTTCAAGGTAGATTGGTGGTCAAGTTGAGTGACACCAAACCCTAGTTGTATTCTTGTATGAGGTTGATTGTAAAGGGCCATAATCACTGGTACGGGAGCCCTAGACCGTTGTATTATAGCTTGTAATATAACAAAGGGTTGAAAAAAAATAAAAAATTGTCATGTACGCTAGTTGATTCACTGATGTGTGTTTTTCCATTGTTCAAAGTAGAAGTGTTGTGGCATTTGATTTGGATGTGTTAGAGGTTGTAACACTCTAACCTAGATTCTCTAGTGTCGTGGAAATTCAAGAGACTTTGTTATAAAATTATTAAAATAGTTTTGTGAACTTAACATAGGCATTGTTATAAAAATACAAAATTGAAATATGAGATCAAAATGGATTTGGAAAGCATTTATACATTCGGTGTCCATAGTTAGTCTTTATGATTCCTACAATTGGATAAATATTTGTAAAAATGGAAAATACTCTAAAATTTCAAACTAAAGTTCCTTAAAAAAAAAAATAATAAAACTATCCTTTTGACAATACTTTTAAACATTTGAAGGATATAATATTCTCTACGATTCTAAACTAAAATCCAAATACCCCATCCAATATGATAATAAGTACTAACACTTAAATAATATAACAGTCTCTAAAATTCTAAATTAAAATCCAAACACCCCATCCAATGTGATAATCATTACTAAAAGCTCTTTAGAAACACAAATACTTGTATTTCATTGTGAAAAAAAAAACATTCTTAACTCTATCAATGATCAATAGCTATACCTGTTAGTAAATAACGGGTGCAAATCTAAATTTAAGATGGTAGTATCTTTTGGGGCTTTCTAATGCAATCGAGTTCTCCTCCATCTAATAGAAAAGTGCACAACATAATCCAAGATCACACACAAAGCAGCACTAACTGACGTCGTCCAAATCATGACCACAGACCCAAACTATTTGGTGGCCCAAGGAAGGAGTACACGCTACTCAGGATCACAGACATCACGAAATACTGATGAAAACAATCCCAAAAATGAAGGAACAACATGAAATTCGACATACATAGCATATAAATTTATAATCATCTGATTTTTTATGAAACGTTGTTTCTAGTGTCATTTAGTGAAATTTTAGTGAAACAGATTTCTTAATAATAATTTTGAGCGCAGCTTAATTTACTAAAAAACTAGCAATAAAGATAACAACCATATAACCTATGGTGTTAGCTAGGGTTACCTAATTTTTTTTTAGAATAACTGAAAGAGAATATGAGAAAAATGTGTATCTACCTGATTCAGACGGGTAGTTTGGTCGTGTTCTTTATTGTCTCTCCTTCTCCAGCACGTAATCTCGTCTACTGCAACAAAGATTGAAAAAAAATCAATCTCTACAACCATTCTAGTTATATATAAATGATAAGAAAACCAAACAAACAAGCAAACCCAACTAGGGAAAAAAAATGAGACAGCTCTTAGGCTGAAATAAAAGCATTCCTTAGATTATCTTTCTTCTCAATGGTGAACCCTTATAGCCTGCTTCAAAGCAAAGCTCATTTGAAACCATAAATCAAAACAAAACAAAAGTCAGGCGCTGCCAAATAAATTGTCATCCTGAAATCCAAATAATCAATAAGGACTTAATCTATGACCAAAATAATCAATAACCTGAACCTCGATATAAGAATCATCAGAATCTTTATCAGAGTCTAAATTAGAATTGGAATCATCAAAACCCGGAGCCTCGGGAACATAATAATCGAAATTTTCATCAGCAATCTGAATCTGAATCGAAGACCAAACCTGGAAACCGGAATTGACTCGAAAACCTGCTGCTGAGCCATAGCCTAGAGACTGGGAAATCTGACTCAAGAAGGCTTAACCTCTCCAAAACTAAGAAGCAACTCTTACAGATAAAACTCTGCTCTCCACCAAGGAAAATTATCAATCAAGCTCCTCCACTCCAATGGATTTCATCTCTTCCCATCGTTCTTCTCTTTTGCCGTACATCCTGGAACAGAACCATATCCCCAACTAACACAATTACATTAAATCATCTATCACTGCAAGATAAACAATGCGTCTCAGGCGGATTGAAACGTATAAACAGATATTAAAAACAAATTAGAAACCCAAGCTTCTCGTCTCATATTTTCCCTCGCTGGCAAATCCTTTTTCTTCACCTGTTGCAAATTTATTATGCACGTCTAAAACATTAATCAAAAACCGCGAAAGAAAACAACAGCAATGAATCTACGGCTATAATGTCCTCGTGATATTCCACTGCTTCACTGTGAAATAGAAATAATGAATAAAGTATGTTCTATACATATAGCCAACCGGCTGTTCACAATAAAAAATTGTTAGTAGAAGACATGTACATAGAGAAAAACAAACGCATAGCTGCTGGTAGGCTGGTCGTCCAATGTAAGGATAACGACGATTTCTTCTTTAAAGATTTTTCTGTTCTACATAACAGCAACAAAATAAAATCGCCTGGGCAAACATTTCCAAACACAATGGAATAAAACCCAAAAATGAAAACATTAACAATTATAATCAAAACTTGAAAAACCAACACAAACAAATATTTAAATCCCAAAATGCATGGCCATGCAACAAAGGAAGCACTGAAGGACAGAAAACAAGGTAAGCCAATGCGATAAAAAGCAGAAATACCTAGTCACATAAATAGAAAACTTGAGTTTGGAAGCCATCATAAATGCAGCAATGAGTGCAAAGCTTCTGCATTCGCCAGTCTAAAGAGACAAATCCTAACCCCAAAATCTAGTTGGACATCTTTATAACATTACCCATGATGAAGATGAAGAATAAGCTACAAGGTGAAATTTTAAATTTGAGGTATGTAAATTCATGTTTAGTTTGGACAAAACCTCAAATGATAAAATGCATTATAATTCACTTAAAAGACATTGCCATAAACAATGAATAAATAAAAAAAACTCATTTTTTCCAATTTTTCCATAATACTTCAAATAATCATTCCAACCAAGTTGCCAACCATTTTTCCTTTTTTACTTTTCCTTTTTAACTGAGACAATTTGCACACTAAAAAACACAATCCTATCGACATCGGCAATGTGCACACTGCTCCCAAAAAAATTCCATCCTTTGAACTGGCGAATATAGCTACAACTTCAGGAACATATAATTATTTAACAACATGCAAATCCAATTTCAAATATGGTAAAGCTCTCACTAGCTATCCTAAGTATCTTCCCTTCTCGTCTTCATTGGCCCTTAACTCGATTTTCATGCTCCTTTCCTCTTGTAGGTTGGCCATCTGATTTCTAACGTAGTCTTTTAATTCATAAATCTCTAATTAAATGGTTGATTTCGTAGACTGCAAATCCCGCACGAAATGCAATAATTATCCAACATGACTCAACACTTGGAATATCGCAAGCAGTATTCAAAATTGAACACGTCACAGCCCGTCCGGAGGGGTCTAGCATGTCTCAGAATGGCGAAGTTAAAACTAACCGTAAAAAAAAATGTCAGTTTTTATTTTTACTGGTTTTTTAAAAAAATTAAATAATATCAGAAAATGTCGATAGAAGGGCTGTCCATGCCGGATAAATTGCCGGAATCTGGAGGCTGGATCCCTAGTTGCATTTGAGTTGCTCTCCTTTCTAAAATTGTACGCAGCCATTGTTTCAACCGTCAATTCTGACAATTAATTCCAATACACTTTAAAGTCATTCAACCATTGTTTCAAACTTTCAAGTCATACGGCAATGCATTGACAGTCATACGATTTTGTAATTAATTGCAGTAACTCTCCAGCTACTTACAAAATTACAACAATTCCATCGCTTTCCGTGCATTGTGTTTCCTCAATGGAGTGGCCATTTCTTTAACATTAACATTCAGAGATGAACTTAGGTTTTTAAGATCGGTGCAGAAATAGCGGCAACATCGATGGTGAAGTCATCGCACAAGGAGAATGTATATGGCTAAGTTGGCTGAGAAGGAGGAGCGCTATGAGATGGTGGAGTTCGTGGAGAAAGTGACTAAAGACAACTTTGGTGGAGTCATCACTGGAGGATAATTTCTACACGGCTAAGCTGGCTGAGCAGGCTGTCTGCTGAGCGCTACGAGGAGATGGTGGAGTTCATGACAATCTGCCACAGTGGACCTCAGACATGCAGGAGAATCTGTGGAAGAGATCAAAGATTAATTTATTTAAAAATTTTCTGCCATTGCTGAGAGTAAAAGAAGAAAACATCAATGAGGTAAGGAAAAGAAGATCCAGAGAGGAATGAGAATGTTTTTGTATGGAGACAACAAGGTGGCCGCTCCCATCGCATGGAATTCAGGATTGTATATAAATCTTCTGTGGGGCCTCCGAGGCAACATGAAACTCCACAGACAATCTCTCCAGGCCAGAGTATAACACAGGCTCTGGCTCTTCGCTGGTTTCTCGTCAATAATAACACATCAACACTCAAAGATATGATTAACCAGGTGGGACCTTCAATCACTCACACTAAGTCATTTTTTTTTAATGTGTTATTCATATTCTATATCATGTACAACAAGAGCGTAAATATAGTCTCTCTTTTGCTTTACAAAAATAGCTTAATTGTTTTTATTTTTCGAATAAATAAGAAATAAAATGACAGGATATATCTATATATATAGAGAATGAAATGCATTTTTTTTTGAGATGGAGCATTGATTTATTTCAGCAAACCAAATCTAACCCAAATCACCATAAAATTGGTTTACCATAAAATTGGTTTAAATGTATGCCACAGGTCAAGACAAAGAAGTCAAATCTAACCCAAATCACCAGAAAATTGGTTTAAATATATCCCACTGGTCAAGACAAAGAAGTAAAATCTAACCCAAATCACCAGAAAATTGGTTTAAATGTATCCCACAGATCAAGACAAAGAAGTAAAAAATCCTAGGGCATCCAAAACCACCCAATATCAACAACTAGATTTCACCATTAAATCAATGAAAAATGAAAAATGAAAAACCAAATTTTTGTTTTTAAATTTACATTTTTATTTTATCATTATACATTAAAGATGTTGAAATATTTATGATAGATTTTAATAATAATAATAATAAGTGATGAGATATTTGTATTATCGAATTTATTAATATAATTTAAAAAAAAAATTTAAATTTACATTTTTATTTTATTATTATACATGAAAGATATTGACATATTTTTGATAAATTTTAATAATAATAATAATAAGTGATGAGATGTTTGTATTGTACAATTTATTAATATAATTTTCTAGGTCTCTATTTAAAAAAAAAAATAGTTGTTCTCAACTAAATTTCTCATTAAATTGGAAGTTAAATTCTAATTTTTCCAGAAAAAGTCGTAAGTCTTAAAAAAACATGAAAAAAAAAGGTAGAAATGAAAAATGTTAATGTTGATAGAGGAATAGCATTGGAGTGGTCATTTAAGTTCCTCAAACACACTTATTACATAATATAGATTGATAATAGATAATTTAAGGATAATGGTTGAAATAAATTTGATTGAAAATGAAATGTAGAGATAATATATTATTGGCATTTTAAATGCAATTTTATTTTAAGCTTTTCATTATAGAAGGGTTGTATAAATATATGCCCTTCAAATTGAAATTAAAACTAGCCCTTCAAATTCATCGTATCGCAAGCACCCGAGTTGTTAACTTTTTTTTTTTTTTTGGAATCTAAGCTTCTGTGATCCATAATACAAATTAGTAGAAATTCTTTCGGTAATAATCACATGCAAAAGAACGAGGTCGACGAGTTTCGAACCAACCAGTGTGGTTCATCATCAGGACTATGTGAGAGATCAGATCAGGCAATAAGTATAAATAGATGTAGAGATGGTTCAACTAGCCGTTAGGATAACGGCTAGTTTGACTTAGAAAAAGTAAAAATTACTTTATATATTTATTTATTTAATTAATTAATTAATTAATTTATATTCTTAATTAATTTATTATTTTTATTTTAATTTATTATACAATTAATTGACGAATTAAATAATACAATGGTAAGTAATTTAACAAATCTAGGTGTATATATGCAAATTTTGATTAAATTATATAATAAATATTTATACAATTAATTCTTTATTCATGAAATCTAATTGAAAATAAACCATCTATCAATAGTCAAACCTAGTCAAAAATTAATAAATCAATAAAATAAATTAAAAAATTATTTTAAATAAATAAATAAAATAAAAATAAAATATAAAAATAAAAATAATTTTATTTATTTATTTATTAATATAAAAAATAAAAATAAAATAAAATTAATTAATTAAAAAATATAAATAAATAAATAAATATAAATACAATATAAATATAAATTAATAATAAATAAAAATATATTTTATTTTATTTTAATTAATTAATAGAGATGACGGTTGGAATATCAGCAGGTGCTGGATTCCTGCCTTATATTCTTAACAAATTTTTATTTTATTTTATTTATTTATTTTATATTATTTTATTTTTTATTTATTTATTTTTATTTATTTATTTTATTTTATTTTATATTTTTATTTGTTAAATAATAATAATAATAGTAATAATAATAATTAATTAATTAATTAAAATAAAATAAAATATATTTTTATTTATTATTAATTTATATTTATATTGTATTTATATTTATTTATTTATTTATATTTTTAATTAATTAATTAATTTTATTTTATTTTTATTTTTTATATTAATAAATAAATAAAATTATTCTTTATTTTTATATTTTATTTTTATTTTATTTATTTATTTATATTTTTAAAATAATTTTTTAATTTATTTTATTGATTTATTAATTTTTGACTATGTTTGACTATTGATAGATGGTTTATTTTCAATTAGATTTCATGAATAAAGAATTAATTGTATAAATATTTATTATATAATTTAATCAAAATTTGCATATATACACCTAGATTTGTTAAATTACTTACCATTGTATTATTTAATTGGTCAATTAATTGTATAATAAATTAAAATAAAAATAATAAATTAATTAAGAATATAAATTAATTAATTAATTAATTAAATAAATAAATATATAAAGGAATTTTTACTTTTTCTAAGTCAAACTAGCCGTTATCCTAACGGCTAGTTGAACCATCTCTACATCTATTTATACTTATTGCCTGATCTGATCTCTCACATAGTCCTGATGATGAACCACACTCGGTTGGTTCAAACGCGTCGACCTCGTTTTCGTGTGAGTTGTTAACTTGCCGAATGACATATGGAATGGCTACTAACACCGATCACAGACTTGATTTGATGTTTTGTGCACTTTATTTTGTTCATATGGTAACAAAAATGTGTAAGAATAATTGAACTTCCTACAATTTTTTTCTTGGGACAATTTATATATTTAATTATAATATATATTAGGCTGGTGTACCAGTGGTAATTATAAATATGTTTATCACTTAAGACTCTACATGTTTTTTCTTTTAATTAATTTTTTTTATTTTAATTTTATGGTAATTTTTAATTTTTTGTTTTTAATTAAAGAAAAGTAGGTGTGAACTCCATGTTAATAAAATTATATATGTTTCTCATATTTAGCTATAGAATAGGCTTTCCTGAAACAATCAAAACAAAAATTTTAAAAATTATATATATATATATATATATATATATATATATATATATATATATAATCGAAGATGCTTGGCTATGCAACAAACGAAACAAAAATGTACAAGAAAAAACCAAGACAATGTAATGAATAGTAAAATAATAATAATAATAGATGAAAGTGACATCATATTTTATTTTAAATTTTAAATTTTTTAATGATGAAATATACATTTTAGGAAACTTACTACACACTTATTTATGATGCAATGCACATCTTAGGAAAAACCTATTGCACACTTATTTTGAGAATGACATCCTAAGTAAACTAGGTGGGTTGTTGAGATGTAGCCAAGGAGAAGTCGAGCTTGTAGGCCAAGGAAGGCTACAAGGGAGGTCGAGTTTTCCCTCCATATGCCTTCGCTCAAGAGAAGGATCAAGGTGTTGTAGACCTAAGGAGTCATTCTTAAAGGTTGGAGAAAGAACAAGGTTCTTAAGCTCTCCATAGATTTGGTTTGGCTAAGTAGGAAGAGTTGGTGGTTGGGGAAATTTTGAGCATACGTTGAGTAAAACCCTCTAATCAACGAAGGTAGGCCGAGATCCTTGTGCCAAGGGTTTGCAAGGGTCCATGAGGCCAGTTTTGGAGGATCGCAAGGCCTAGATTGCTAATGGAGCACGATCGCAACCTTTGAAGGATCAAACACATAGGCATGGGTGTTATGGAAAAGGGTTTAAGCCAAGATCTAGAGCAAATCTGTGCAAGAAACACAACCCTAAAAGAAGGTCGCAGACCTCAAGATAAGTGCCCAAAATTGTAGATCTTCTGAGAAGATGAATGCTAGAAGATGTAGGGTTTTCCTAGCATTGAACAACAATTGTTTACAAGCCCTAGTTTAGGGCAGATCCATCCAAGTGCATAACATCACAAGAGAAGCATCTCTAAGTTGGACATAGATCATTGGAACCTAGCCAAACAAGAGAAGGGATTGTTTTTTTGTCTTCTTGTGATTGGTTGGGAGGTCGAGTATGATATGGAGCAAGCCGAGTGCAGGAGGAGAAAATCTGGGTTGAACATGTGTGTTGTTTTGGAGTGTTTGTTCTTTGTTCATGCTGAGGTCCCTTTGTGAGATTGCAGGTGGATGGCTCATCTTTTGGGGAAGGTCGAGAGGCCTAGTAGGAGAGCACAAAAAAGGGTAACGTAAGTAGAGAAGGCTTGAAGTGGAGGATAGTACAGGAATAAGGAGGGTTTTGAGGGAAAAACCTAGGGTTGACATGGACTATCAAAAGTCCTAATCAGAGCCACAAAATCTAAGGTTATGTTGCACAGGGCGGCGGTGGATAAAGGTAGAAGAAGTTTGCTAAAGGTATCTTTGTGTTCCTCAATGTTTGATGTTGTTTGCTAGTGGATGAGTGTCCAAATTTGGGATGGATTGGTTGACATATTAAGGAGCAAATTGGAGGGCTAATAGTAGGTGCCAATAGAAGTGCTAAGTGCAGACTTGAGAAGGACTTCAAGCATGCAAGGAGTGGCAAAATTATTAAGCTCATAAAATTATCTTTGAAGGACAAAAGAGGGCAGCCAAGAGAGCCAAATTGATAGCCCTAGTTCATTGTGCAACAGAAGGACATCTTCAGTGAGAGTGGGTAGCCTTCGTGACCTTGACGTGTCTTCATTATAGCAACAGAGGAAGGCAAAAGTGGTAAACCCAAGAGTTGTTCACAAACAAAGTTGTGAACAAGTAATAGAAGTCTTTATGTGTTGACATCCTTGGTGGACAAAGGAGCAGCTACATGGCAGATTGACTTGGCCGAGTTCAGTGACCTAAAGGAGCACAGTTCATTGATAGAGGCAGAATGAGGAGCTTCAGAATGTGTTCAGGACACGTGGAATAAAAGGGATGTGGAGCGCTACATCAACAAGTAGGTCGAGTGTTGTCTTGTTTAGGGTAGATTGGTGGTCAAAGTGAATGACACCGAACCCTAGTTATATTCTTGTATCAAGATGATTGTAAAGGGCCATGATCCCCAGGATGGGAGCCCTAGACCATTGTATTATAGTTTGTAATATAAAAAAGAAGGGTTGAAATAAATTTTAGAAATTGTCATGTGCGCTAGTTGATTCACTAATGTGTGTTTTTCGTTGTGCAAATTAGAAGTGTTGTGGCATTTGAGTTGGTTGTGTCGGAGATTGTAAGACCCTAACCTAAATTCTCTAGTGCCATGGAAATTCAACATGGTATTAGAGCACTACTTTGAAGGACCAGTAGATCACATTGTGCACAGTGGAAGCAGACTGATCTAGTGGATATCATATAGATTTAGAGGGAGTCTAGCTTAAGAGGGAGCAGCCATATGAAAGTTTGAGATATTCAGGTTCTGATGAAGAAGAGACACTACAGAGACAGTGATCCATTCTACAGGGTATGATGCAGTAATGGATGCCAGAAGGGCTAGTGTTTTCGGTGATTGATACTTCCAAGTAATGGAAGTAACTCCCTCCCTAAGAGGGAGTGTTGGATTGTGTAGCTGAGGAGGTATTCCACAAAACCCTAGGAGGTGTTTTTGTGTGAGTTTGGCCAAGAGAGGTTTTGTGGGCAAAGAACCCAAGAGAAAGGGTTTTAGACCTATGATGGGGTTTAAAATCTAAAGGAGAAATTAAAAAGAAATTAAAAGGGAAAAATGAATTCCTAAATCTAAGGGGATCAAACCCCTAAGTTCTAGAGGGTTCCTAAGAGGCTTAAGGAAGGCTATTTAAGAAGGCCTTCAAAAAATGCTAGAGATATTAATGGAGAGGAGCTCACTCGGTAGAGTTGGGCTACTAGAAAAGTAGCCAAGGAGAGGCTTAGCTTGTAGGTCGAGGAAGGATAAAAGGGAGGTTGAGTTTTCCCTCCATCTGCATTCACTCAAGTGAAGTATCAAGGTATCAGAAACCTAAGGAGTCATGCCTAAAGGTTGGAGAAAGAACAAGGTGTTTTAGCTCTTCATAGATCTAGTTTGGCCAAGTAGGAAGAGATGGTGGTGGGTGAAATTATGAGCATACGTTGAGTAAAATCCTCAAATCAGCAAAAGTAGACTTAGATCCCTATGGAGAGTGTTTTGGAAGGGTCCAAGAGGTTGGTTTTGGAGGGACGCGAGGCCTAGATTGCTAATGGGGCAGGGTCGCAACCTTTGAAGGATCAAACATAGAGGCAATGATTTTATGGAGAAGGGTTTAGGCCAAGATCTAGGGAAAATATGTGCTAGAAAAGCATCCCTAAAAGAAGGTTGCAGACCTCAATATAAGTTCCCAGAATTGTAGATCCTTTGAGAATATGAATGCTAGAATATGGAGGGTCGTTTTAGCATTGAACAACAATTGTTTACAAGCCCTTGTTTAGGGCAGATCCATCCAAGTGCACAACATCACAAGAGAAGCATCTATGTGTTGGTCACAGATCATTGGAGCCTAGCCAAAGAAGGGAAGGGATTGTTTTGTCTTCTTGTGACTGGTTGGAACAATGAGTATGATAAGGAGTGGGTTGAGTGAGGAGAAAATCTAGGCTAAACCTTTGCATTTTTTTGGAGTGTTTATTCTATGTTTAGGTTGCAGGCCCCATTGTGAGATTGCAAGTGGAAAACTCATTTTTTGGGAAGGGTCGAGAGGCCTAGTAGAAGGCCTAACCTAGGACACAAGCACAAAAAAGGACAACGTGAGTAGAGAAGGCCTGAAGTGGAGGATCGCACAGAAATAAAGAGGCTTTTTATGGCAGAACCTAAGACTCACATGGATTGTCAGAAGCCATGATCAAAGCCACAAAATCTCAGGTTATGTTGCACAGGGCCTATGTGGAGAGAGGCAGAAGAATTTTTCTAAAGGTAAGCTATGTTTGTATTCCTCCATGTTTAATGTTGTTTGCTAGTGGATGAGTGTCCAGCTATGGGACAAATTGGTTGGTATCTTAAGGATAAAATCGGAGGGCTAACATTAGGTGTCAAGAGAAGCCCAAAGTATAGACTTGAGAAGGACTTCAAGCATGCAAGGAGTGGAAGAATTAATGAGCTCAGGGACTAATCTTCGAAGGACAAAAGAGGGCATCCAAGTGAGCCAAATTGATATCCCTAGTTCATTGTGCAAGAGAAGGACATCTTTAGAGAGAGTGGGCATCCTTTGTGCCCTTGACTTGTCTTCATTGTAGCAGCAGAGGAAGGAAGAAGTGGGCAACCCAATAATTGTTCACAAACGAAGTTGTGAACAGCTAATAGAAGTCCCTATGTGTTGACATCGTTGGTGGACAAAGGAGCAGCTAGAGGGCAGATTGACTCAGCCGAGTTCAGTGACCTAAAGTAACAGAGTTCATTGATAGAGGCAGATTCAAGAGTTGCAAGATGTGTTCAGGACATGTGGATTGAAAGGGCTGTGCAGCGCTACATCGACAAGTAGGTCAAGTGTTGTCTTGTTCAAGATAGATTGGTCGTCAAGTTAAATGGCACCAAACACTAGTTGTATTCTTGTATCGGGTTGATTGTAAAGGGCCATGATCCCTAGTAAGGGAGCCCTAGACTGTTGTATTATAGTTTGTAATATAGCATATGGTTGTTGTTTTTTTAAATTGTCATGTGCGCTAGTTGATTCACTGATGTGTGTTTTTCTAATGTGCAAAGTAGAATTGTTGTGGCATTTGAGTTGGTTGTGTTAGAGATTGTAAGACTCTAACCTAGATTCTCTAGTGACGTGGAAATTCAACCGACTTTGTTATAAAATTATTAAAATAGTTTTGTGAACTTCAAATAGGTGTTGTTATAAAAATACAAAATTGAGATCAAAATGGATTTGGAAAACATTTATACATTCGGTATCCATAATTAATCTCCATGATTCCTGCAATTAGATAAATATTTGTAAAAATAATCAATACTCTAAAATTTCAAACTAAAATCTCTTTAAAAAAATTAATAAATATCCTTTTAACAATACTTTTAAATATTTAAATAATACTTTTAAATATTTAAATAATATAATAGTCTCTAAAATTGTAAACTAAAATCCAAACACCCCATCCAATACAATAATCATTACTGACACTTAAATTATATAACCATCTCTAACATTTTAAATTAAAATCCAAACACCCCATCCAATGTGATAATCATTACTAAAAGCTCTTTTAAAACACAAATACTTCTATTTCATTGTAGAAAAAAATAAAAAATAAAATAAAACATTCTTAACTCTATCAATGATCAATAGCTATACATATGAGTCAATAACGGGTGCAATGCTGAAGTTATGATGGTAGTATCTTTTGGGAGTTGTAATGGAATCGAGTTCTCCTCCTCCTAATAGAAAAGTGTACAACATAATCCAAGATCACGCACAAAGCAGCACGAACTGACGTAGTCCAAATCATGAACACAGACCCAAACTATTTTGTGGCCCAAGGAAGGAGTACACGCTACTCAAGGATCACAAACATCAAGGATTAAAACCATCCCCGAAAACGTAGGAACAACAGGAAATTCGACATACATAGTATATACATTTATAATCATCTATTTTTAGAAAACTTTGTTTCTAGTGTCATTTAGTGAAATTTTAGTGAAACAGATTTCTTAGTAATAATTTTGAGCGCAGCTTAATTTACTAAAAAAACCAATTAGTAAAGAGAATAACCATATAACCTGTGGTGTTAGCTCGGGTTAGCTAATTTTTTAAGAATAACCAACAGAGAATATGAGAAAATGTGTATCTACCTCGAAAATGTGTATCTACCTGATTCAGACGAGTAGTTTGGTCGTATTCTTTATTGTCTCTCCTTCTCCAGCACGTAATCTCGTCTCTGCAATGACTGCCAACAAATATTGAAAAAGAATCAATCTCTTCAACCATTCTTGTTATATATAAATGATAAGAAAACCAAACAAACATCCTCTGAAAAGAAAACCAAACAAACAAGCAAAAGCAAACCCGCCTAGGGAAAAATCGGACAGCTCTTGACTGAAATAAAAGCATTATCTTCCTTCTCACTGGTGAACCCTTATAACCTGCAGAGCTCATTTGAAATCATAAATCAAAACAAACAAAAATCACGGGCTGCCAAATAAATTGTCATCCTGAAATCCAAATAATCAATAAGGGCTTAATCTATGACCAAAATAATCAATAACGGCCTGAACCTCGATATAAGTATCATCAGAATCTTTATCAGTGTCTGAATTAGAATTGGAATCATCAAAACTCGGAGCCTCGGGAACAGAATAATCGAAATTTTCATCAACAATCTGAATCGAATAGAAATTCAAACCTGGAAACTGGAATTGACTCGAAAAACAGCTGAGCCATAGCCTAGACACTGGAAACTATGACTCAAAAAGGTTTAACCTCTCCAAAACTAAGAAACAACTCTTACAGATAAAACTCTGCTCTCCAAGGAAAATCATCTATCAAGCTCCTCAACTCCAATGGATTTCATCTCTACCCGTCGTTCTTTCGTTCTGCTGTACATCCTGCAACAGAAACATATCCCAACTAACACAATTACATTGATCATTTTGCAACTCTCAGCTCTAACATTGCTTCAAGAATCATTTGTAGTCAAATTTGCGATACCGGTCTTTAAATAAATATTTTACATTTAATTAACAAGACTCATTAACTAGGCTAACCGCATCTTCGACAGGGTTAGCGGTTTTACCTAAATGGATAGTATGAAAAAGGCTACCTACGCCAACTTCACATAAAATGAGTATGAAAATACCTCATGTGATATCTAGTATGCTACTAAAGGCACCATGTCCTTTTTTACCTTCAAAACGCCAAAGTATTCTTCGTAGTTTCTCCTGCAATTCAAGTGCAAACGAGTAAATATTTTTCGTCCTTTCTACTGCAATTCAACCGCGAACCATTTGTAAAATGGAGAGACTGATATTGAATCACGGCTCAAATAAACCAAAACATACCTAAGGTCGTCATCTTCAATTCGTTGTGGCCAGGGCCCAGGCCCTCTCTTTCCCTCTTTTACATGTTTCAAATAATTAACCACTGCAAAAAAATATTAAAAGGTTCAAACTATCTATATCAATAAGATCATAGAAAAATTAACAACTATGACTGCTCTCTGAAACAAAATAAAATAAAATATGCCTGACAAAAATACAAACGCACAGGGCAGTATTAAATAAATCATTGTTAACCTTGATTTTTTATGATGTTAGCCCCTTTACCTACGCATTGTTAACCTTGATTTTCTATGATGTTAGCCCCTTTACCGAACGCGTGCCAACATGGATTGACAGAATTTGTAACTGGAGAGAGTATACAACTAATGAACGCACGCATGCCAACATATATGGACAGAATTTGTACCTGCAGAGAGTAACTAATTGTTATCTATCTTTCTGATAAAGTGAAAAAGAAATTGGTACTTACCTTACCTAATACAATGAATAAGGCAGAAACGTTGCCTGGGTAGACTACCTAAATAAATAGTATGAAAAAGGCTGTACATAAAATGAGTATGAAAATACCTCATATGATGATCTCATATGTTCTCCACCCTCACCCTCGTTTCAGTAAGAAAATACTAAAGACATAATGTATTCTTCGTACTTTCTCCTGCAATTCAACGGCAAACCATTTGTAGAATGGAGAGACAGATATTGAATCACGACTCAAATAAACCAAAACATACCTAAGGGCGTCACATTCAATTCGTTGTGGCGAGGCCCTCTCTTTCCCTCTTTTACATGTTTCAAAATAACTAACCACTGCAAAAAAATATTTAAGGTGCAGACGATCTTTATCAATGACTCTCTGCAAAAAATTAAAACCCTTGCCACTATGATAAATAAAAATTGTTTGATACTTCGTACCATATTTAGAATACCATAAGATAAAATAAAATATGCCTTGGAAAGACTCCAAAGGCACAGGGCAATATTGAATAAATCAATGTTAACATTGATTTTCTATGATGTTAGACCTTTACCTACGGCATCCTTGTGTCCATTGCACCTAGAAATGACCGAACGCGTGCCTGCATTGATGGACAGAATTTGTACCCGCAGAGAGAGAAACTGAACAAGAAATCGGTACTTACCGAATGAGGATGAATTAGGCAGGAAAGTGTACGAATATCATATGGCACGTTTGTAATCTTGTACCGTCTCATCTCCCCAGTTTCACTGCAAGATAGCAACGCGTCTCAGGCGGATTGAAACGCATAAACAGATATTAAAAACAAATTAGAAACCCAACCTTCTCGTCTCATATTTTCCCGCCATGGAAAACCCTTTTTCTTCACCTGTTGCAAATTTATCATGCACGTCAAAACCATTAAGCAAAAACTGCTAAAGAATATAACAGCAATGTATCTACGCTAAAAGTCCTCGTGATTTTCCACTGCTTCACTGTGAAATAGAAAAATTAATGAATAAAGTACGTTCTATACATATAGCCAGTCGGCTGTTTACAGTACGAATTTATTAGTAAAAGGCATGTATATAGAGAAAAACAAACGCATACCTGGTCCTCCACCGTAAGGATAACGAGGATTTCTTCTTTAAAGATTCTTCTGCTCTGCTCTCCATAACAGCGACAAAATAAAATCGCCTGGGCAAACATATGCAAGCAAAATGGAAGAAAAAACAAAAAGAAAACTATAAAAATCACAATCAAAACCTGAAAAACAACACAAACTAATATTTAAATCCCAAAATGCATGGCCATGCAACAAAGGAAACAAAGATGAACAGAGAACAAGGGAAGCCAATGCTATGCAGAGCAGAGAAAATGAGACGAAAATGAGAACGTGCTGTCTTATATACTCTGCCATTCCACTCTGATCTGATAGCTTTTTTACTCTGCCTTTCAAACGGTCACAAGCACTCTGATCTATTAGCTTTTTGGGAGGGGCAGTGGGCAGCTCATCAACACCCCACTTCGAGTTCAAGTTCCATGCAAAATTTGAATTTGTTCTTGGAAAAGAGCCAAACGCTATCTTATTTTTTAAATATTCGATAAGCATGGTTTTTAGTTTTCCCTAACTTTAATCAAACAACTAAGTTTGTTTATTTATTTTGTATCGAAATTTCTAGAACTTCAATTTTATTCTTAATAATTAATAATAAGAAAAAAAAGATTTAATAAATAAATATCAACCTCTACTAAATTAAACTAATATACTTGTCTACCATTTTCTGAATGTAAAATAAATTATAATTTTTAGATACCTTGTTCACACCAAACTGAAGAAGGGTGGTGCCGAGACCTTCGAGGGGTTATGAATGCCATCATTTTGGCATGCTTCGAGCGAGCGAGTCAGATGAAGGGGTGAGGTTGGGGAGTAGATGTATTGAGATTCATTGGTCATTATATGATTGGTCATTATAGGACTATCCTTACCATTTTACTCTTTCCACATTTTCAAGGTTAATGGAGTTGTTTAATGGAGTTGTTATTTTTCCTTAAAAAATTTAATGATAGAAATGTATGAATTTTGTTTTTATGGTGGAAATTAATTTAGCATTATCAATCATCAAAACTTTTAGGGCACCTAAATTTTAAAGATTAACAAGTATAATCAAAATTTCCAAAAATCTAGTTAAATTTAGATAATTGAAGGATATTTTTAAAATTTTTTTTTTTCTATTTTTTTTTTTTTTTTTAAATTTCAATTCAAAGCTTCTCAAAAGACTTCAACCCTCTCCACTAATGAAATAATATGAAAATCAAATTTTAATATTATAAAAAAAATTATTTACTTATCATTTTAAAATAGCAAATAAATAAATATGTAATTATTTAATATACTTTTGTTTTAGAATTAATTATTTTTCTAATTTAATTTTAATTTTCTATTTGATATATAGATAAATAGAATTGATTTATTTAGCAGCGTGTTCCTTTCCATAAACCAAATCAAAATCCAGGGATTTTAACCTTGGACTCTCAATTCTCTTAGAGGGCTTACATTACTTTGATCACTAATTGAGCGTTTCCTTGAGACTATTTTTTCTTGAATTTAATTTAATAATGATTTATTGATTTCTAATTGATTAGAAATTAATTAAGCAATTATTGAATAATTTAACAAGTAAGCATTAAATTATTATTTGTTTCATATCATTGTAATGCATTTCATTTATGATTAAATAAATTTAAATGTTTTGTATTCTTTAATTTTGACATTATTATTATTAAATTTATACCAATTTGATATCAAAGTAAAACATTATATATATATATATATATATATATATATATATATATATATATATATATATATATATATATATAATGCAACTTATTTTTCTTATTACTATTAAAAATTTAAAAAGTGAAGTCAAAATAACTTATTTTCCATTTAGAGCTCATAACGCCCCTAACTAACTCCCCTAACCATCTTCAAGAGAATAAATCAAATTAAGGTCATAACTTTTAGTAACAATAAAACATTTGATTATATCTAATTTCAAAACTACAATTCAAGTTATGACAACAATAATGTGCTTCATATAAATCCAAAACATGAGTTTGGAGGCCATCATAAATACAACCATGCGTGCTTAGCTAGTGCAATGAGGCAATTCCTAAGCCCAAAATCTTTTTGGAGGCTTATATATAACATTATTCCAAGATGAAGAATTAAGTTTTAAGGTAAAATTTTAAATCCTTAGATTTATAATATTGAGTATGTAAACGTAATTGAATCATTAAACTCAATTTTCAGTATATTGACACTTCAAATGATCATTCCAGCCCACCCGGGTTCCAAAATAAAAAGCCAATTTACACCTTACTCCCAAAATAAAAGCTAACAATCCTATAGACAATTTGCACCCTACTCCAAAAAAGCAATTTATTTCTTTGGACTACCTTTAAAATTTAACAGCGAATACAACTACAACTTCGATAATAGTAAGAACATATAATTCTTTAGCAACTTGCAAACCCAATTTCAAATACAGTAAAGCTCTCACTAGCTAGCCTAAGTATCCTCCCTTCTCGTCTTCATTGGCCCCCTAAATGAAAACATCGTATTCCTACCTTTTCATGCTCCTTTCCTCTAGTAGGTTGGCCATCTGACTTTTAACGTAGTCTTTTTAACTCGTAAGTCTCTAATTAAGTAACTGATTTAGCAGACTATAAAATAGTAATTATGTCTCTTTGACTCACGATCACTGGTCCCGCACAAAATGCAATAATTATCAAACATGACTCAACACTTAGAATAACGCAGAGGTCAATCTTTACGAAAAAGGAAGGCGAGAAGTTGATTGCCAAATGAGATACGGAGTGGCAACTAACACCGTTCACGGACTTGATTTAATGTTTTGTGCACTTTATTTTGTTCATATCGTTCAAAAATTTGTAAGAATAATTGAGCTTCCTAACATTTGTGTCTTGGGACAATTTTATATATTTATAATATATATTAGGCGGGTGTAATATGTTCATCGGTCAAGACTGTGCATGCTTCTTCTTTTTTTTAATTATATAGTATGTTTTGTATTTTTTTTATTAATATTATATTTTTGAATTTTAATTATATAGTATGTTTTGTATTTTTTTTATTAATATTATATTTTTGAATTTTAGAGTATGTTTTGTATTTTATTTTTTTTAATAAAAAATAACAGATATTAATTTTATGTTAAATATGTATGTAATTATACATATTTCTCATACTGGACTATAGAATTGGTCTTTTCTAGTTATAAAAATAAAATTTAATATATATATATATATAATGAATGGAAAATGTTTGGGTATGCAACAAATAAAACAAATATAGAGAAGAAATAAGGCAAGCCAATATAATGAAAAGGAAAAAAAATAATAAAATACTAAAGTGACATCATATTTGATTTTTATTTTTTATTCTTTTTAATAATGGAATACACATTTTAGAAAACTCACTACACACTTATTCATGATGGAATGTACATCTCACCAAACCTATTACACAATTATTTTGAGAATGGAAACCTAAGTAAACTAGTTATTGCAATTTTGGCAATTTGACTATGTGAGGATATAAGTGAAGCTCATAATATTTAGAAAGAGACATGTTTTAAAAACATATTTAGAAAGAAGCAACCAGCTTATGGACTAGATCTTAAACATTCTACTTATACTTCATTCTTCTCAACCACTAAAGCTAACCTTAAGTTATAGTAAAAGTGCATGCCTCCTATATCTCATATTTATTTCAAACAACCATATACATTATTTTATATATATGAGAAAATATATACATTTCTTTTATTTTTAATTTATATAAATTTTGAATTTATTGTATGATAAAAAAATTACTTCAAAGTGTGAATTTTGAAATAAAATTATTACTATTCTAAAAATTTATGTAAGACCTATTTTCATAAATATGTTTTCATTGAATTCATAAAAGTTTAAGTTAACATAAGCTTTGAAATTTAAAGCTTTTCAAAATATTGTTTCAAAAATATAATTTTACAATTTAAAGTAATAAAGTTTTATCTTTCAAAATATTATTTAAAATATAATAGTGTAAAGTTAAATTGTTTTTATGGGGAGGTAGGAGAGGGAGGGGTTATTCTTTGCTCTAATGAACAAAGAGAGATTCTGTATGCTTGGGGGCTAGGGATATCAACCAACAACAAAGCTGAATATTTAGCTCTCTAGCAAGGATTAGATTTGGAAATAAGGGAAATTCGACATTTATTGGTGTTTGAAAATTTGTTGATTGTAATCTAGTAGGTGAGAAAACTTAAAGAGACTATCGAGCATATCCAAGTTCCCATTCTACATAGAATAAATCTCCAAATAGAAAAAATTCAAAGTGTGGAATTATTTCATGTTAGAAAAACCTTAACTCAGCGACATATTCTCTAGAAAACAGGGGTGCCACCTTGGAACAAGGAGTGTTGATTTTGGGTGATGGAAACTTGATTCATAAGCCATTACCATGACAATATTATTCTTATCTCAGAATTCAGAGGTAGCAGTCAGAATTAAATATTGAATCAAAGGACGGGACACACAGTGTCCCATTGACATACTATACTTGGGTCGTTTGTTACATCTCTTATCATTCCTATTGTTTTGGCAGCTCATATCTCATGTAAAGGTTTAAATCTGCGCACTCATTTGGAAATCCCCAGTATTTCAAGGTTTGTCAATGGAAAAATGTATGATGAGCCTTTCTGTTAATAAATTTGAGCACATGTTAAGAGTTAGTAACTCCACATCTGAGACATAGAAAATATGTTTTCATTTATAGGAATTAATGGAGTAGGTCACAAATTGCAGATTGAACATTAAGGTGTTGGATTTTTACGTCCGACGAATGCATGGAAAACAATGCGACATTGAAAGCGCAACGATGAACGATGAATCTGAGAATGCAGAATTGTGTGGCTATAAGAATAGGAGGTATAATATTGCCATTGCAGGGTTGCCCATATGGTTTGCAATTAGTCTAGGAGAATCAAAGCCTCACTACGTGATTGTCCCAATGGAGAACCATATATGTGTTGAGAATGAGGAAAACAATTTCCACTTAGCCTAGTTGACGGTGTTCATGGAACTTATTATAAACTTGATTTCCAGGCAAGGGGAAATGATGTTACCAAAGTTGCAAGCCCACTTCATTTACTAAACCAGAAACTCAGTCTGGTGGAGACTGGAGACTAAGTTGGAAAGGATATAGGTGGCAACCGATTTGTTGAACTCCAATATGGGAAATTTGAACCAACTTCCGAAATCAGAAACAACCAGCGAGAATAATGACGAAGTTGAAGATCTTATGGCGCAGCATAAGACGAATTCGGATTTTCAGGTGGTGGCAACAGGAAAGGCATCTTCTTCTTCTCTTCCAGGGTATGAAAAACAAGGAATTGAAGACACTTATGTTCTCAGGGTGTACTCTGAAGATTAGTCCTACTTGTTAGTTTTATTTATTTTTTGCAAATATGTAATAGTTTTAGGAGTGTTTTGGAGGTATATAAGGATATACTGATTAAAACAATTGCATGTAGACATAGGAACATAAGAATTATCCTTTTTAAAATCTTTTTGAATGTAGTAGAAGAAGACAAAGTTAAATATGTAAAAGGTTATGGGCTTTAAACTAAACTGCATTAATACAAAATCCATAGCCTTTTCTTAAAAGAAAAATGTTTTTAAATAATTAATTATAACTAGTTTAAAGATAAAGTTATCAATAAATTTGTGAAGACCATATCTTAGGGATAGTTTGACATATTTTCAATGTAATAAACATGGTTGTAATTTAATGTTTGTTTAAAGAATTAAGGAGAATGTGATCTAAGCTCAAAATACGGTATACATAATGTTACTCAACCCATAAAGAAATATATATATATATAAACATTTTATTAAAATTATAATTTTTTTTAATGAAATTATAAGTTTTATTTTAAATAATTTTATCAAAGATGTCAAACTTGTAATATATTTTATATTGTTATACATATTCTTTTATTAAAATTATAATTAATTTTTTGAATGAAATTATAAATTTTATTTTTGTTTTGAGAGGCCCATTATACAACTCAGTATGAGGGGATGTATGATTTCTTAACCTTAAGTTGACACGTGTCTCTTTTAAAATAAAAATAAAATAATGTAAAATATCATAATAATCCCAACTATCATTCCCCGATGGGGGTGGTGGACACTTGGAATTCATCGATGTGCAAAGAAGGACATACGACATTTGGCATGGGTGCAGGAGGGCACACAATATGCCCTCCCATTATGTTTTGGTTAATGACACTGCCTCAGAATGTGTGAAACATCATCCCTCACCTAAGTGAGATGGAGTAGGACAATCTTAGGGATTCATGATGTCTGTGATAAGGTGGTTAAGTAGCGTCGAACATGCAACATTCTGGATGGTATTAGGCTCTCTACAGGATGCAAACTTGTTTTTTTTTCCATTTCTTTGGGTCGTGTGGATCTGGTGGCAAACCTTCAATTTTTGCTCCTCCTGCAGGATTATTAAGGTAACAACTCTCCCCTTGCCATTCTGAGTGAAACTTTCTTTTTTACTCCTTGGCTGGAGGGTGTGTTGGTTAGAGAAGTAGTTTGTATTGGGTGTAGGTGCATTGGGCCTGGGTAGATTCTTGCGTTGGCATTTTAGGTGGTGGTGCTTTGGTTCCTTGTGTAAGGTGGTTGGCGCTTTTCCAGCGGTGTCAAGGTTTCTGGTGGCGGTGATTTTGCTTGGGCTGAGGCTCTAGTGCAAGATTTATATTGGTTCTATGTGATTGGCATTGCCTGTTTTTTCTTTCCTGGGGTTGTTAGACGAAGAATTACTTTCGGGGAAGCCTAATGGCTCTGGCGTCGGTTGATTTTCTAGGAGAATGGTTGTTTTTCCTTCCCTTTGTTTAGCTAGTAGGTTTTCCTTTGGACTCTCCAAATGAGGGGTCATTTAGAAGTGTTAACCTTGGTTTTTGATAGATTCGTGGTGAATTCAGATAGTGGAGACTAGCGGGGCTGGGCCATTTCACATATTCTGGCTATGGAGTGGAGTGCAGGGTCTTTGGTGGAGGTCGGTTGGCTGGTAGGGTGTGTAGCTACTAGTGGTTTGGTTCAGGGGTTGATTAGGTGGGCGTTGGCGACGCATTGGGTTTTTCGTGGGAGTTTGGGTTTCAGCAGGGATATCAGGATGAAGATGGTTACTCGATCCTCGAGAGATCACGTGTTAGCGAAATCAGAATATTCCCGACTTAGATAGGAGATAAGTGATCTTACTGGAGCCCGAGGTGGCGGTGTGGGATCTGGAGTTGATAACAGCAATCATGGTGCAGGAATAATGTGAGGCAAAGCTCATGGGGGTCATGGAGTATGTGGTGGGAGAATATCATTGGTTGGTCCTATGGCCAGTAGGGGTTGCAATATCCTGGCTCAGGGCAGCCTTGGAGTAGGTAGCAGGAGCAGGGGCACAGGCCATGGATGAGGTCTGAGCTCAAGGGGGTGGAGTAGTAGGACAGGAAACGTGGGGTTAGTTGGACGTGCAACTGCTGGTCGAAACAAGAGAACTTCAGTGCAACAGGAGATGTTCTAGTCTATCATGGACACACTGGAATATCGTGATAGGGTATGGAGGGAATAACATGAGGAAGTTTTGGCCAAGTTGGAGCAAATCCATTACTTTCAATGCCACGTCCGTGAACAAATTGTGGTATCTGGCGTGGCCAAAATCTGCTGACAGAGAAGCTCGAAAAGTTGGAAAATTGGCTTGCTCACTTTGAGCAACATGTCCACTGTCTATACCACCCACCTCCTCCTCCAGGAATGGAGCTAAACAATCCTGCTTCTATCACTTTTGATGATTGATTATGGTAACTGGTGTTTTTCTAGTTGTTTTTTTTTTTGGTAAGGCCTATAAGGCTATGGACCTCTCAATTTGGTATTTTTCTTTTTATCTATAGCATGGGAATAGCATCGGTCAACAAAACCGGTCAAGGTGAGGCAAAATGCGTTTTGACATCTTTGTATATACCTTTTGAGTAGTGAAAAAACTTTAACTTACAAAATAAATAAAAAAATCCCAACTATCATAACAACAAAATATTTTATAAATAAAAGACTATGTCAGCCATAAGAAAAAATAAAAAATAAAAAATAAAAAAAAATGAATATACAAAATATTTTATAAATAAAATACCATATCAACCATAATGAAAAACAAAAATGAATATATTTAATCTTAATTAAAAGCATTCTAAGACATCAATATCTCCATGCTCACTATGTAAGCTTGATTTATTGTTAAAAATGTGAATCCATATGAAGAACATGTGGTAAATTATATCACAATATTTCAATATAGGACTTAAATAAACCATCTGAATATCCATGTTAATTAATATATTTCAATATGAAACTTTATATGTGTGTGTGTGGAGGAAGTAATTAAAAGTATAAAAATCCAATGACTCTTTCATAAGAAGGAGATGTGTAATTTATTCAATTTTGAATATTAAAAATTCAATACGAGTGATAAATAAAAGAATGCAATAGAAGTGCTTAATTAATGTTGATGTATAGTTGAAAATATATTAATAACAAAAAATATTTTAATAAAATAATGTGGTTCATAAATAAAATATTTAAGTGTCCATGCTATATATATATATAAGCAAACCTAGATTATTTCCCCATATTTTATGGATTGTAAACTCGGTAAATCGTTGACCCTGATTACGAGATCTAAGTAGAAGAGAGTCAAACCCATGATTCACAACAACTAGCAACAATATTATAAAAAAGAAAATTCTATGTATACAATATAAAAAGAAAGAAAATTCTATGTATACAATATAGGCTTAGTTTATCTTATAGATGAAACGGCCTTGTCGACCACCATTTTTTCACCATATCTGCCAATCTCGAAACGACTGCCATCTTGATTCTGTCAATTCCATATTCTCGTTCCATTCAGTCAGTTCCATCTCAGTTATATTTCGTCTTTGTTTCCTTTTTTATTTTAGCATTAATGGTGTGTGGTAGTGGACTATCCCATGCCGCGAAATTCAAATCACAAATGTTTGGATTTTTCCCCATATTCTCCCCTTTTTCCTTTCTCCTCTTCGGTTTGCAATTCAGCTAAGCCCTACTATGGCAATTGTATTTTTCACCCTACAATCAGATTTTTCACCATTGAGTTTTGGTGTGAGGATACCTGTGAACAGATGGAACGAGGCAAAGCTCAAGGAAGAGAGACCACATGGTATGATTGTGGACAACTCCTTGAGGGATTATGTTCTCCAGAATTACACAATTCACAACCCTTCCATATCCAGTGGCTTCATGGGGAGACTTTATCTCGAAGGAATTAAGGGAATATGAAGGAATATTGGCCTCCTTGTTTCTTCCAATGACAAAACTGATATATTCACCTCCCTTAGAAATTTGGATCCTCTTATGATGCATGACCAATTTTTGAGCTTCACAAATTGAGGTATGTAGGGTTTCACTATATGTGCAGCTCAAGGACCTTACCTTGGCCTCTTCAGCCAAATTCTCATTCTTGACATTTATGTTACGGGAGTAGGCGGAAAGGACGAGTAAAGTCATTTCCAAAGTAGCCTTTGTAGGACCCTGCCGCAAGCTTGAGATTTAAATGTTAAGGGAGGCAGGACAAAAGATATATCCATGGCTTTGATTCAGGTGGATATTGATGGTCAAACGCTATTCCATTTGGACCCCCACAATTATTTCTTTCATTTTTTCAGTTTCCTTAATTATAACACAGTTTACTATTTTTAGCAATTTTTCGAGCCCTGAACTTCCGGAGCCATTTTGAGGCCCTAAATGATGTATTTTTGGGGAAATAGGGAGCAACATGGAATTTCCTTCAATCTTGTTCACGTCAAAAGTTGTATTCCTCGGATAGATCTTTCTAATGAGGTATTGTGCGCGCCAAAAAAGATCGTATGCCAAAGTTACATCCCCGGGAAGTTGATGTACCAATTTACCCAAACGGGGCCCATAGTTTTCTCGCTTCATCTCCTAGGGTTAGGTTTTTGGATGTTTAGGGTTTTCCATTGTTTATCAATAATAAATAGGCCCTCGAGCCTCATTGTAACATAGTTCAGAGGCGTATAGCAGCCACATCTCTTCTCAGAGAAAAGCTACCAATGCCTTAGCTAGTTTATTTTCATTATGTTTGTAAGAATATTTCTGTTATTTGATATTAATGAAATGAAGTTATATTTCCACTGCATATTTGTATGTATGGTTATATTCGTATTCTGTTGCGTTCCTGCATAAATCCAGATCAGTGGTATTAGAGTGGTCTTATCTTTCTCTATTTTTCTTTGCATGTCCCCAACAAGGTCAAGGTATAAGGAGTTAGGGCTTGATCTGGTTGAACCCTTGCAAGATCAACGTCGCGAACCCTGATGACCTCCCATGGTGGAAGAAAGTAAAGACGAGGGAGCATGAGATCCTATCAAGAGATCCTATCAAAATATTGCTCGAGGAGGCCCTTGAGAAACATAGGAACACGATGATAGATAAATTTGTCCAAATCCTTCAACGACTTCCCACCAACGGCGCATCTACATCCAACATCCACTCTGGAGGTGCCACTCCTTTCAAGGTACAAGTCAATTTTGACATTCCTATATTTGAAGGCCAGATAGATGAAAACACCATAGATATATGGTTTAATTTGCTGGAAGGGTATTTCTCAGTCCATGATTTCTCCGACCGAGAAAAGATTACTTTTGCACTCCTCAAAGTCGCCCCCCATGTCAGAGACTGGTGGGAAACATACTGAAAAAGGACGAGAGGGAACCCTCTCTGTTCTCGGTCGTAACCACTTGGAATTCGTTCCGAAATTGCATCAAGGAACAATATTACCCTGTGGGGAGGTATGAGGACAATTAAATCCAATGGACCACACTGCGACAACAAAGGGATCAAGATGTGCACGAGTTGACGAAGTTGGGTATTAAAGATTCAGAGAAACATTTGGTGCTCAAGTACCGCAATTGTTTGCACATATACATTCTAGAGGATGGAGTTCCTCAACATTAGCTCACTTGGCACAACATATTGATATGCCGCCAAGATCGAGCAGAAATTTAAGCAGAAGAAGCGAGACTTTGGATCTGTGAATCCGAAGCCAGGGAAAGGTGCCCTTGAACCGCAGAACAAGGGGCAAAGCCAAAATGAGATGACTCATAAAAACACCACAAATACAAAGAAGGACATGGGGAAGTGGTGTGAATTTCATAACAGCCTCACTACAACACAAGCGAGTGTCGGGCCAAACAGTCGTTAATGGTTGAACTGAAGGCGTCTAAATCAGATGCATGTTCTGATCCTGAGTCAGAACCAGACAAGGAAAATGACAAAGGGAGGAAAATCATTAATGCGGAACCCAGTGCCACTGTTTCCACCACCAAGCTCCAGAGGGAGGAGCCCGAGGATCTAGAGGAGGGGGAGCGCCTAATCCATTCCCAGATGTGGGTGAAGGGTTCTCCACTACAATTCCTTGTCGATAGCGGAAGCCAAAAGAACATCATTTCAGCAGAGGTCGTGAAGCGGCTCGGCCTACCGACCATAGCACACCCACGGTCGTATACCATTGGGTGGCTTCACCAAGGAATATATCTTCGCACCCTCCAGTAGTGTTGCCTTCCATATAGCATCAATCCATTCACAGATGAGCTACTGTGTAATGTTTCTCCTCTTGATGTGTCTGATGTATTATTGGACCAACCATACTTGTGGAAGAACCCACAGAGGTTCCTCTACACTATCAGGTCAAGCACTCCATTGATCTGACCCTAGGCGTACCACTGCCTGATGTTTCCATACCTCATGCGACCACACAAACATAATCCACACATGTAATGTCCGAGGCTGATAAAGAAACCAAATTTATTGAACACATCCAACACGTCCGCCATCAATTCCACTATGTCTTGGAGAAATTCAATGCGAAGTACAAGCCTCAACATGATCACCATCGAGTGCCACACAACTTCCAGGTGGGTGACACAGTTTGGCTACATTTGCAAAAGGAGCGCCTTGCAGGGCCCCACTACAAGCTTCACGTGCTCCGATATGGGCCATACAACATCACCAAGGTTGTGGGAGACAATTCATTTGAGCTTAGGACTCCTTAATTCCTTGGCCGACACCCAATGTTTAATATGGATCACCTTTGTCCATACTTTCCACCATTACTGGACACACCCGACATGGAAGATCTCATGGAGGAACTCAATTCAATAGGGACCATTTCTTCCTAACGGGGGAGGAATGATCCAGGTGGATATTGATGGCCACCCACCTATTCCATTTGGACCCCCACCATTGTATCTTTCATTTTTTCAGTTTCCTTAATTATAGCACAGTTTACTATTTTTAGCAGTTTTTAGGGCCCTGAACTTCCGGAGTCGTTTTGAGGCCCTAAACGACGATTTTTGGGAAAATTTGTAATCCTCAGATATACATTTCTAATGAGGTATTTTGCGTGTCAAATGGAGGTAATATGCCAAAGTTACGTCTCTGGGAAGTTGATGTACCAATTTACCCAAACGGGGCCCATAGTTTTGGCACTTCATCTCCTAGGGTTAGGTTTTTTGATGTTTAGGGTTTTCCATTGTTTCTCAATAATAAATAGGCCCTTGAGCCTCATTGTAACACAATTCAGAGGCCTGCAGCTGCCACTTATCTTCTCAGAAATAAGCTACTAGCGCCCTAGCTAGTTTATTTCCATTATGTCTGTAAGCATATTTATGTTATTTGATATTAATGAAATGAAGTTATATTTCTAATGCATCTTTGTATTTATGGTTATATTTGTATTCTATTGCATTCTTGCATAAATGTGGACCAGTGATATCATAGCGTTCTGTTCTTTCTATTTTTTTTCTTTGCATGTCCCCAACAAGGTTAGGGTATAAGGAGTTAGGGCTCGATCTAGTTGAACCCTTGCAATATCAACCTCACAAACCTCGACGACCTCCAATGGCAGAAGAAAATAAAGACGAGGGGGTAGGAGATCCTATCAAAATATTGCTCGAGGAGGCCCTCGAGAAACATAGGAACGCGATGATGGATAACTTTGCCTAGATCCTTCAACAACTGCCCACCAGTGGCGCATCTACATCCATCATCCACTCTGGAGGCGCCACTCCTTTCAAGGTACAAGTTAACTTTGACATTCTTGTATTTGAAGGCCAGATAGATGCAGACGTCGTAGATAGATGGGTGAATTTGATGGAAGGGTATTTCTCGGTCCATGATTTCTCCAACCGAGAAAATATTACTTTTTCACTCCTAAAAGTCGCCCCCCCATGTTAGAGACTGGTGGGAAACCTACTATGAGCAAAAGGACGAGAGGGAACCCTCTCTATTCTCGGTCATACCTACTTGGAATTTGCTCTTTGACGACATCAAGGAACAATATTACCTTGTGGAGAGCTATGAGGACAAGTACATCCAATGGACCACACTGTGACAGCAAAGGGATCAAGATGTGCATGAGCTGAAGAATTTGTTCCATACCCTGCGCATAAAGTTGGGTATTAAAGATTTAGAGAAAATATTGGTGCTAAAGTACCACAGTTGTTTGCACAGATACATTCAGAAGGAAATGGAGTTCCTCGAAATTACCTCACTTGGCACAACATATTTATATGCCACCAAGATCGAGTAGAAATTTAAGCAGAAGAAACAAGACTTTGGATCTGCGAATCCGAAGCCAGGGAAAGGCGCCCCTGAACCGCAAAACAAGGGGAAAATCCAAAACATGGCAACTTAGAACAACACCACAAATACAAAGAAGGACACAGGGAAGTGTGAATTTCATAACAGCCCCACTCACAACACAAGCGAGTGTCGGTCCAAACAGTCGTTGGCCGAACTGAAGGCATCTAAATCAGATGCATGTTCTAATCCTGAGTCAGAACCGGACAAAGGGAAGAAAATCATTGATGCGGAACCCAGTGCCACCATTTCCACCACCAAGCTCTAGAGGGAGGAGCCCAAGGATCTAGAGGATGGGGAGCGCCTCTTCCATTCTCAGATGTGGGTGAAGGGTTCTCCACTACAATTCCTTGTCGATAGCGGAAGCCAAAAAAACCTCATTTTAGCAGAGGTCATGAAGCGGCTTGGCCTACCAACCGCAACACACTCGCAACCGTATACCATTGGGTGGCTTCACCAAGGAAGAGATCTTCGTGTCCGCCAGCAGTGTTTCCTTTTGTACAGCATCAAGCCATTCACAAATGAGGTATTGTGTGATGTTGCTCCTCTTGATGTGTCTGGTGTGTTAATGGACCAACCATACTTGTGGAAGCGACATGCATTGTATGAGTCCAGGTCTCGTTCTGTTATTATTACTTTGGGAAATAAGTTGTACAGGATATCGATGGTAGTACCGCCTCCCGCCATCTCTTTGATTACTGCAAAGCAACGCAGTAAGATTATTTCCCAAACCAAGAAATTTATTTTCATTACAATTCACCCACATGGCAAGAAGAATATTGTGGCCACAACCTCGAAACAGGGCTCCCCTAGACAACAACAGTAGATGGAAAAAGTCGTGGAGTAATACAAGGATATTTTCTCCTCGCCCACAGAGGTTACTCTACACTGTCAGGTCAAGCACTCCATTGATATGACCCCAGGCGCGTCACTACCTGATGTTGCCATAACTCATGCGACCACATAGACAGAATCCACACATGTACTGTCTGAGGCTGATAAAGTAACCAAATTTATTGAACGCATCCAGCACGTCCGCCAGCGGGTCCACGACGTCTTGGAGAAATCCAATTCCAATTACAAGCCGCGACATGATCAGCATCAGGTGCCACACAACTTCTAGGTGGGCGACACAGTTTGGCTACATTTGCAAAAAGAGCACCTTGTTGGGCCCCACTACAAGCTCCACCCACTCCGATATGGGCCATACAACATCACCAAGGTTGTGGGATACAATTCATTTGAGCTCAACATTCCCCCATTCCTTTGCCAACACCCAATGTTCAATGTAGATCACCTTCGTCCATACTTTCCACCATTACTAGATACACCCGACATGGCAGATCTCATGGAGGAACTCAACGCAATGGGGACCACTGCTTCCTAAGGGGGGAGGAATGATCCAAGTATATATTGATGGCCACCCACCTATTCCATTTGGACCCCCACCATCGTTTCTTTGAGTTTTCATTTTCCTTAATTATAGCACAATTTACTATTTTTAGCAGTTTTTCGGCCCCTGAACTTCCGAATCCATTTTGAGGCCTTAAACGATGTTTTTTGGGAAAACCGAGAGCAACATGGAAGTTTCTTCTAGGTTTCTCACATGAAAATTTGTAGTCGTCGGATAGATATTTCTAACGAGGTATTATGCGTGTCAAACGGAGATCTTATGCCAAAGTTACGTCCCTGGGAAGTTGATGTACCAATTTACCCAAACGGGGCCCATAGTTTTCACGCTTCATCTCGTACGGTTAGGTTTTTGGATGTTTAGGGTTTTCCATTGTTTCTTAATAATAAATAGGCCCTCGAGCCTCATTGTAATACAATTTAAAGGCCTGTAGCCGCCACATCTCTTCTCAGAGATAAGCTACCAACACCCTAGCTAGTTTATTTCCATTATGTCTGTAAGCATGTTTATGTTATTTGATATTAATGAAATGAAGTTATATTTCCGTTGCATATTTGTATTTATGATTATATTCATATTTTTTTTCGTTCCTACATAAATTCGGATCAGGCTTACCATTCAAAGAAAATATATTGGTTGAGATTTTAGCGATTTTTTGGGAAGGAAGGTTGTTGCTTCTCTTTTACCATGGTGTTTGAAGGAGGGAAATTAAAAAAAAAAATAGTAATAGAGGATTATGAGATTCAGTGTTATTAAAAGAAGAAGAATCCCCTTCATCTTCATGAGAAATGGATGAATCCAAATGCACATTCTCGTAGATTTCTATCATGTTCAATCGACCAAGTCTCCTTTTATTGTTTGAACTTTGACTCGAAATATTTGGTAGGTTTCGGTTGTACGAGGCTAGCCAAGCCTACAAACTATGAGTTGAATATAAATTGAATTTGGATTTTTCAAAATCTTTCGAGTTATGCATACATATTCTTGATCTTTGGCTTTGTGATTTTTAAATATTTTTTCGCTTGGGTGTTTCTTTCTTTGTAACTTCCATCTAGTAGGCACTTAAATTACAGTGAGAGTTTTGACTTGTTAAATGCTTTCATGGGAAAAATGAATTAACGACATTAAAAAAAAAAAAAAAAGGGTTATAAAATGATAAATGATAAAAACATTTAATAAATTGATTAAGCATATTTGAGGATGTGAGGTAGTTGCAATTATCATGCCTTCATGCATCCATGTGACTCTTATAATCATGTTAGCGATATTTGTGCGTACTACTTTGCGATAAGTTTGTACTTTTTGTTTTTTTTTTCTTCTTATATTTTGTTAAATGATGTTGATTTCAGATCGAATTCAATGTCAATATTGAATGGAAGATAACTCTATTTAATTAAAGGATATTTTCATTAACACTGTGTAAGGCTCAATCAAACATGGACACTTTGTAGTATGGTATTTATGTCCAACCATTAGCTCTCACCCTCAAACCTTCTCCATGAGATTTCAACCTATGACTTGATGAGATTAAACCCCACATAAACCAAGTGGTATACACCTCATGGATTTTCCATCACTTGTAAAGGTTCCTTATTTTATAAAACAATGATTGGTTGGTTTTCTATTCCTTGGGATTGGGTGTTAGTGTTGAGCAACTTTATAATTGTATGCAATTTTAGTGTTTTCCTCCAAATCTTGCTCAATTTGAGGGCTAGTTAATACTCGTGGTTTTTGTTTATAATGGTCATTGACATATTTTGTTATAACTTATTTATTGAGGTGGTATCTCTTAGAGTTAGTTGGTTTGTTGGTAAATGAGGGCTTAAGTCATTATTTAAGCTTTGCTTTTCAATGTATTTTACAAAGCTCCTTCGGTTTTTAATGGCTTGGCCCATAATCCCTAGAGTTTCTTGGTTGAATAATAGATGAGGGCTTTGATCATGGCTTAGGCTTCACTTCTCAGTGTTATTTACAAAGCTTCCTAGGTTATTAATTTTTTTTCAACTTTGAATGCCTAATCTATGATGGGTTTCGAATCAAGTCACATTCCAAAACTATTTTTTAAATTTTAGATAGAATTTGTTGGTAGTATAATGGTAACACTCATTTTCTTTGTCACTTGGGTAATTTGTGGCTCTTGAGTCACTCACCCATGTATGGTTTGTGGTGTTTGGGTTTGGAGTAATTTTTTTGGTTTTAATGAAGGTTAAATCATGTATACTTAACTCATTGAAAGCTTCTTGGCAGCACTAAATATTCTTTGATTAACCTTGTATTTTTAAGTCTTAGATTTTATTTCTTGTGTTTTGGTGTTTTAGTGTCTTGCTTGAACTGCTTATAACATCTATTTTGGTTTAGTGTCTCCATATACATGGTAAATATAATGTCATTGTTCTTTTTTAAATTTATATATATCTTAAAGAAAAAAAAATTGAAATAAAGAAATTACATCTTTTTAATAATAAAATTCCTTGAATGGGGTGTTTGCTAGGAGACAGGTGGGGGAGTGTATTGTCACTGACCCACCATGTATTTATGGGTTGAGACATGGAAATATAACCCTAAGGAGTATTAACAAGCTCTCACTCCTAGCGTGGTTATTCGTGAGCAAGAAATGTGGTTCGATGATTCCCAATTCAATTTTTAGTATTGTGTTAATGCACCAATTTAAATGGAGATTGAGCATATCCATGGCTTGCGCTCCTGGAGATTCATGGTTGTTAGTTATCATTGTCCTAGTTGCACATTTCATGATTTTATGTCACTTCATGCAAAATATTTCTATTACTTGGTTTAGTGTGCTTATCCTACATGTGGGACGCAAGCCTCTCTCCATCAATGGCACACTAAAGACAAAAATAAAGCTATTAATGATGCATGAACTTCTCATTTGTCGTCTTCTCCTACATGTGATTTTTCTATTTTATTATTTAGGTTTGGTTTCTTGGAACTTTTCCTCCCTCATATTCACATGCCTTCATTATGGCTATACAAGTTATTGGAATTTTCTTTCCCTCTCCTTCGTTGGTCGAAGCTTCACTCAAAATATTATTCGTTTCCCTTCAACTCTGTCTATTGGTTTTTTCTTTCAGTAGCTTCGCTACTTCTCATTTTTTCTTGTGGCTATTTCTTTTCCTAAGTTTCCTAGTCTCACAACCCCCTCCTACTCCTATCCCCATTATAGAATTAAGTTACTTTGGGCTCTCCCTTGCCTCCTTTTGTTCTCATTCTCTTAACTTGGCCTTGATCTGTCATCTACACTTTCCATTTTGTTTGTCATACATTGTCAACAAGCTTAGGTTAGACGTGATATTGCATACCACAGGTCTCAAGAAAGCTCATGTGCCCAAACAAATGCTACCAACTTTTCTCAACACTATAAGGAGCACACGCCTTAGGCCATAATTTCAAGAGGAAATTGAATAGGATGAATGAGAGATAGCGGTGTAATGTTATTGTCTCACTGACATTGAGATCTTGATTGATATTGGTGATTGGTCACATAACACAGGTCATATCCATGGCAGATATAACCAATACATGTACATTGTAGATATATATTGGCAACTTAAGTCTTGTTGGGTAGGTCTTATTGGACAAGAACAAGGCTACAAAGAATATTCTATTAATGTTGGACGACATGCAACCCACCTTGCAGTGCCTAGATATAAGACTCAGTAGCATGGAAGCTCAACTGAGCATCCCAAATGACTATAATGCCTCCTATTATTAATAATACTTTAGTGAATATTTTTTTTTAGAAAATATTGTGTGTAAATAGATGTATTTATTTTTTAAAATAAATATAAAAACTTATAAAAATAAAGATGCAAATGGAAGTTGTTGTGCTAGTAGATTTAAATAGTTATTCATCTATTTTATCAATTCCAAATGATTCTACATATTGGTATTATTAAATTTCTGAACTTTAAGTATGAATTTAATGTATTTTTCTTGATTTGTTTATCTTTTCTTAGAGTAGTTATAGTTCAAAAAAATAATTTAAATTAATCTTAAATATTTTTATATTCTCTATAGTAGTTATAAATAAAAGATTTAATTTAAATCCAATATTAAATATTCTTGTATTCTCAATTCTCATAGTTATAGATGAAAGACTTAATCTAAATTAAATCCTAAAAGTAAAGTATTTTAAATTGAATATATTAATTAAAAAATGTTATACTGATCTATAGTATTGTAACAAAAGATATAAATCTTGAGAATCTCTATGGTTAGGTCATGGTCAAGTGATGCTTAACTACTATGAAGTGTCATATGAAATAAATTATAGTTTTTGGGTATGTGATATGTGATGGTATTGGTCAATAGTATTGTAAGAAAACCAAGTTAAGAGTATTCACGGTTAAGTGATGGTTAATCCTGATGAATCTTGTTATACAAAATGAATTATGGTTTTGGGCATATGATATTGAAAAGTCATAGCCAAATTTAAGAATCTTCATGATTAACTAGAGGTGAATATTGTTATAAGTTATTTTAAATGTTTATACATTACACGAAAGACTTTTTTGTTTAATTATAAAATGTCTTCAAATATAACACATTTTAGTTGTTGTAAAGTTGAAGGCCATTTAATTGCTTCCAAACTGAAGTCAGAGGTCATTTATATATGTTATTGTTTTTTGAAGAAAAAATGTTATAATTATGCAAAATCTTAATTGTTCACACATATTTGGGTTAATTATTCAGCCCCCAAATCATCCAATATTTATCAAGTTAAGATTTCTTATTGGAAAAAATTGTGTACAAATAACCATGTAATCAAACCATGTGCACATAGTTAGGGATTGATATTATTGATCTAGGTAATAAAAATATGCTTCTTGTTGTAAGTATATACAATTCGAAAGCATGATCATTTATTATCAATATCATTAGACTAAAGCCCTTGACAAGAATGGAAAGAAACATAATAAAGAGCCTCATGAGTAAAATTTTGCAAGTAAAAATACATATTCAACATACATGACGGAATCCCAATTTCTCTAAGTTGGGTGGGAAACATCTTATATCAACCATGGGATGTAAAAATTTGAAAAACATGTAATGAAAAGATAAACCAAAAGATGTATTTATCTAAAAGTACAATTTCTATCCCACTAATGGTCTTTGTGCACATCAAGATATACATAAAATTTCCAATAAACCTTAGAGGTAATAATTTTAGAAAACCATTCAATGCTTTCATGAAGCTTGTTTTTTTAATATTTTGTTACAACATTTCTTTGTACTTCATGTACATATTTGCATGCCACAACCACAAGATATTGTGGAAATTTTAAAAGTACTACATATGAGTGTTTGTATTTACTATAATAGATTACTCAAGCTAATGATCTTTGTCACTATAAAACTAGGAAATATTGGGGTTTCTACCCTCATGTGGCCATCTTTGTATAGTACAAGAGGATGCTTCTCTCCTCGTGATGCAATTATCTGGCATAAATATAATCAACACAACAACAATATATTAACAACATATAATACATTAATAAAAACAAATGGCAAACAAATATATTTGAATAAACGTGAAAAATCACTAACTAGAGGGTTGTCAACTAGCCAAGCATGTTCCAAGGGTGGAAGATCTACAAAAGAGACCCCTATATCTGTAATATTACAGTGCAAGTCTCATTAGAATTCATATTGGAATTTAAATTAATACAAACATGGAAATATGGATTATACCAATTGGAATTCCCATCAAATGTACCTGGAATGGTAGGAAAAATGGAATTATACTGCATTTGTCTATGTCCTTGACTTGAAGGCATGATAATGGGTTGTTGCACCTCTACAAACATGCACACAATATTTCATTAAAAAAATGTGATATATATTATATATATACTCACATGGGAAAATAAAATATACAATGTTGGACTCACCTCAGACAATAGATCATGAATTGTTGGAGTGAGGAAAACCTTGCTTGTTAAGGTGTTTAAACTGAAAGGGTTCACATTCATATGCAGGAACATTTAAATCAATTTCTAAATTTTCACTTCGTTTTTTCTTTTCTTTTTTCCTTTTTAGGCTAAGGAAACCCTTTTTCCTCTTCAAAGATGATTCAAAAGCACCTAACCTAAAAGTGAAGTCATAATCCATAATATGAAGATTGTTGGAATCATCCAACATTTTTTTAATCAAACTAGTCAATGTTTTAATTGTGCTCCATGTAGCAGGAGGATTGTTTTGAAACAAGTCTAAGTATCCAAAAACTCTTCTCTAGCCAAGTGAAGGTGTTCAACATCTACATCAAAATTATGACTATCCATAACATTTATGTTTACATTTGGTGCCTCTATACTTATTTTATGAGATTCATTGAATGAATCACGTGTGGTATCACGATTCAATAATGGGTGAATCCACTAAGGGGGAATATAACCAATCAACCTTTATGGTGTGCTTGCAAATGTTTCTATGAATAAACCATAAGCAATCAGAAGTTGTAAAATTGGTGCGATGTCAAGTGAACTAATATTTCTTATCAGGTTTATTTTTCCTCCTCACCCAATATACATGGGATATGCTCTCATGAGGGTTGCAATCACTATCTAGAATTCTTCTCACTTTTTCCACTAATGATTCGAACTGCTTCTCTTTCTTGTATTTGTTCAAATATCCTTCATTTTTCAAGATTTATTTGAACCGATAACATAGTTCAACATTTTTTAGAAGAACATAAAACAACCAATCCATCCTATGATCACATTTTTTTCTTCTATCATATAGAAAGTTAGTCTACAAATAATTGTGTATTAGAGGAATTTTGAGGTCTAAACTACCTTTTCAACTCGTATTTTCATCTTATTTCCCTACGGGTTTTCTCAAATTTTGAGCGGGAATACTCGTTGGATGCAAAATTTGATTCCTCATCCAAGGAGTACCCATGTTGCATACTTTTGATAAACGATGTTGCACGAAAAATGGCAAATACATGAAAAATGTGATTACAAGCACGTTTTTTCATATATTTCTCATTTTTCGTGTAGCATGGTTGATCAAAAGTATGCAACATTGGTACTCCTTGGATGATGAATTAAATTTTACATCCAATGAGTACTCCTGCTCGAAATTTGAGTAAATCCTTAGGGAG
This sequence comes from Pinus albicaulis, assembly GCA_034641835.2. Lineage (NCBI taxonomy): Eukaryota > Viridiplantae > Streptophyta > Pinopsida > Pinales > Pinaceae > Pinus > Pinus albicaulis. The sequence continues at coordinate 439,637,798 of CM076569.1, forward strand.
ATAAGTTGAAAATATGAGTTGAAAAAGTATTTTTATTATTTTATTATTTTTTTACTCCAAAAATGGTGAATCCTTAAGGAGTTAAGTTGAACATACGAATTGAAAAAATAGTTTTATTATTTTATTATTTTTTAATCTTTTTACTTTTTTACTCCAAAAATGGTGAATCATCCCCCATGGTTGGCATCATCATATTGAATCCTATTGGTTCTTATAAATTTTATTTTAGTTGTGCATTTTTCTTAGGAGACCCATTTTAGACCTCAAAATTCCCTTAATGGGTATGAATCCACAACATTGTTTGTCTCTTGGTTAGAATGTGGAAAATATCGACAACCTTTCACCCACATCCCTAAATATAAAACACTAAGCTAGTGAATAAATATCCTCTTTATGAAACATAAAAAAAAATTATGCGAACTTACAAATCTTATCATTAGCAACCCAATTCTTGTGGAAATAGTCCAAAACTTCTCTTCATTTGCAAATTTGTTAAAAAAACCCATCAATTGCATTGACCACTTCATCATTGAGACAATTTTTCATGATATACATAACTCATTGAACTTCTAATTTGATTTTGTTTGACTACTTTCCAATCGGTTCAAATTTTTTAGTGATGCCCTTCGTACATGCCAAACACACAAGATAACTTCACACCTTGTGATTCTCCTGACAGATTTAACTCACTTCAAGTGTGGGATTATTTTAATAAATACAAGTTCCAACATAGAATAAGATGATCAAAGTTACCTTAAAGCAATGATTACAACCAATGCATCATCAACCATGAAGGCATTGGCTTGTGCAATATATTTTGATGTATTATGTGATGTCACCACCCATGTAACTGACACCACGCATTATTTCTCATTAAACACCACGAGTGTGTACAACTGGTACTCTCATATTTAAAAAACATATAAAGTGAATTTTAGGTCATCAATCATATTAAATCACTACAAATCAAATTATTTAACTAAATCAAACATTGAAAATAAATATACCCCATATTTATTTGTATTCAAAGTTGAAAACATGGCTATTATTCTATTAAGGTATAGTTTGACCATGGTCTCCAACATCCAGTTAGTTTGAATTCTAGCTATAAAGGGATCTCTCCACCATTGACATTTTGGTAAAAGAAAAAAATATCTTGGTGTTTTTTATACCAAAGGTTCATACTCGTTTCATCATTTTTGTGTAGTTGATAGTTTCCTTTCATCAAACAATTATAGATGTTGATAATGTCTTTCCTAGATAAGAATAAATCCCTATCTCGATTCTCCACATCGATATCAACATATTTCTTAATTTTCATTTTACACACTAAATCAATAGTCACTTATAATAAAAAACAACTTTCTACATAAGAAATCATGTCCCTTGAAAGCATTGGCTTATGCAGAGTCCTAGCATCACTTGAAGTCTCATGTTGGCCATGACAAGGCAATTCTTCCCCATCTTCATGTTCATACATGTTTTATGTTAATATTGCTATCTATGGGATTTGAACCATAACCTTTACAATGAAATGGCATTGAAATCCCCTCATTTTCATAAATGAGGCCCTTCATTTTTTTTTGCTCTCCTCTTTTATCCTCGGGGTCATATGAGCAATCATAACTATACAAAGTTTTGAAATATCAATACATACGACGATTGATAAAACATTATTCATACCAACATATAAATAATGCAAGCATAAAATACTTATACTTCATATTACATGGAAGAACTAGCCTTTGGCAAGTGAAAGTACAAGGAGCTTCTGGATTCATCTCCTCTCCTTTAATAAATTTAGGAAGTCTATGTAAAGGGATGTTTGCAATCAAATCAATACTATTTTTCTTTCCATATACTTCATTTGAGACTAAATATTTCCTAAAAAATATGACCTTGTCTTTAAGGTCTTGCACTGGAAGCCTCGTAATAGTTTGTAATTTGTGCTTTCCCATTTTGCATCAATATCTACAACAACATATAAACACATTAGGAAAACACTCAATCATACATAATATCTTCATTTTGAGTCTTTATATAATTATTCAAAATTTCCATCCATTAAAGAATTCTCTACATTTTGAAGTAGGTGTGTATCATTGACAATTACAAATAGTTTGGATTAGGGCTAGTAATAGCCATATATACTAGTACTAATGAGCATTTATTATTAATTAAAATATATCAACTAATGACAATTTTCTCAATCCAATTATTATTGAGATTGGCAACTAAATGAACATAATCTAAGTGAATGTTTGTACATTATAATTGCATAAACTACAAAACAATGCATTAACTACTCATAACCAATCCAATTACGGGCATACTTATTTTTATACATAGTAAAATGTGAATGGAAGATTACATATTATTACACATAGTAAAATGGGAATGGAAGATTAACTATTATTGTACATAGTAAAATGTGAATGGAAAATTATGGTTGAGAGGTTATTTATCTAATAAAGTAGAGTATATATTTCTATAATATATAATATATATAGTTGAGAAAATTTTATTCCATTTTAATGCGTATTTTGAGAGAATTTGTCACATCCTATGATTCTTTTTAGTTCTAACATGCTCCTACAAATTATGAATAGAATTTTTAGGTAGATATCAACTCTACTGACAAATAATTATTCCAACGAAATATATAATTATAGGTCAAACAAGTGAAAGTTAAAAGATCCAATAATTTCATGTAGAGAAACCAAAAGGAGAAAAAGCTCAACATTATGGACAATCATAATTTACAATACAATTTATAAATTTATGGAAATTCAATAATTTAACTAGCTTCTTCTTTACATTCTTTATTATAAATAAGAAACATTTAAAAATAATGTTTTAAAGTAAACATACAAGACAAAACAAAAAGATAAGGTAATAACATTTTAAATAAATAAATGAATAAAATAAAATTGATGTTGAGAGATATTTTGATGATAATAACATAAGTAAAGATATTGTGACACGTTTCGAACCACCTAGTGTGGTTCATCTTTAGGAAGAATGAGAAATCAGATCGTGGCATCCCATTTTAAATAGGTGAAGAGAAGGGGATAACTAGTTGTTAGAATATAACGACTAGTTTGACTTAGAAAATGCCAATATAGAGGCATAAGAATGATATTAATTTGTTAAGAAAAAGAATATACAAGCAAAAACATCAACTTGTCCTTGTTACCTTTCATTGGTATTCCTTCCACTGCAGTACAAAATCTACAAGCTTACAAATTTCCAATCGTTATCAATTAGTGTTGTTAGAGTCTATGGAAGAAATCACAAGTTTATGATACAAAATACATCTGGGATCTGTAGTGTCATCATTTTAGTTATAGTAAGAAAAATATGTACTCTAATTTTAACACAGGATGAAGTGCAATTATGAAACATATGCATTAAAGTGATAATTTGGGCATTGTTGCTCTACAACAGTTGAAAATTGCATTATAAATAAATAAATTCTCTTAGAAGGCTACTTTAATAAAAATGGGGACTAAATTGCACCCTTAATTTAACATTAAATGGTCTGGACAGGAAACAAAACATTTCTTCCTATAGATACAGGAATAAAGAAGATGGAGGGATGTGTAGCATGTCATGGATTCTGCACTTGGATATGACTCTTAACATAATAATGAGTCAAAATATGGGAGAAACCATAAAATAGAGTAAATAAATGAAAAAGTTGCATAGTTTGGTAGGCTTTTCAATTCTGTAATGCAACTCCAGTTGTTTTAAGAGAATCATATATATTTTTCATCTTGGGTCACAAATTAGGATATGCTTCTACACATGCAAGAGCAATATGGAATACAACAAGTACTTCTTTCTTGGTATACACTTCTTGCAGGAGTGATGAATACACAATTTCTGATAGTGGGTGTTCCTCTTTGAATTATTTTCTAACGCAAGTGACCAAGTCCATGTCAAAGGATGCAAGTTGGGATGTTAGAGATCGACCTGTAAGCATTTACAAAAGGACAAATCTAAAGGAATAAACATCCCAATTCTGTGTTGGCTTGTGGGAAGCAACAAAGGCTTCTGCAACCTAGTAATTACTCACAAATTAATTTGAACTTCCATCATTATTTGGCCATTCTACAACCAATCTTATAACTACTCCTAGGAACGTGCTTCCATGGGCAACAACTGAGGTTTTTCCTGATGGAAGGCCTCCACTAAGAATTCCTCCACTTTGTCGAGGTGCAACTTCGCTGCCTGCGATAATAATTAGACAACCCAAGCGAAAAAAATGAGATATATGGCTGCATATCTTTATCCAATAGAATATTTGTAGGCTAAATGTCTCCATGAACATATTTAAAAGGACTCCACTCATTCAGATAGGCCAAACTACGTGCAGTTCCCTTGGAAATATTCATCCTGGATCAAGGGTGTAGATGGATGTCCTAATCTACTTGTAGGAATTGGTAGGAATTGTCAGGCTTGTTGTCAACCAACACATGCAATTTAGATTCTCCCATAACATATAAAAAATATGATATTTTTAAATAGAGAGTTAGCTTCAAACCTAAAGTCGGCAGTTATAAACAAAAAAGAAATTCATGCATTTGATATAGATCATCATGAATTAATCGACTGAGGTGGTCTGAGAAACTTTGCAATAACAACTTGTGCTTTTAACCTGGAATTAAGCCTTCCTACCTCAGGACTACAAACAAAGTAGGTCATTTTTTTTTTTCAAAGAAACACTCTAGGATTGATGCAAACAATGAATCAAATAGATCCAATAAGCAACATTGAAAGTGAAGAAATCGCAAGCACAAGATACTTCGTTTCTGTGGTTGTTGTGTTTTCAATTTATTTGGTTTCCATAGCTTCCCCCCCTAGGGCTTTGGGAAACTGTGAGATTCAACCTTGTTATACATGGATTTATAATGTGTTTCTTGTGACTAGCCAGCAAATTTAATTTGCTTAAATATTCCCCAACAAGCAAACCCAAGAACTTGTACAGAACAAGAAGATGGATTCTAAGGCATCTCGACCAAAATCAATGGTCCCTCCCTAGAGGGTTTCTCAAGATGAAAACAACAAGAGGGATCTGGGATATACTGGTAACATTGTGGAAGATGTTGGTGGTAAATGAAATGTCACAAAGGAGGGAGTCACTGGGAAACATCTTGCCTAGGTCTCTCACCCTATTACAAGGAGTTTTGGTGCTTAGTTACTTGCACATGGAATTGTGAACAAGGGGATCGTTGCTGCCAATAACCAAACTCAAGCACTAGTTATGATTGCAAAGGTATACGTTGTGTAGGGAAACAAACAAAGGAGGACTAGCAAGAGAAAGGACATTCCTTTGACAACTGTAGTGACCAATGAATCAGATGAGTGTGTTATTTTTGAACAGCCACACAGAATAAAACCAACTTGTAATCACGATGTTGGAGAGCTGCAGGGAACAAAGAGAAACCTCAATTACTAAAAACAAGTCCTAAATCACTAATAGCGTCACTTACATCTAGAAGTGCCGTAGTGTTGCGTGGGTTTAGATTTGGTGATGAAATGACTGAGGCAGAAGAGGACCCCTTGACAAACATTGATGGGGGGCCGTGATAACCAATTAGTGATGGTTGAATATGTTGAGGATATATACAAGTTCTATCGTAGAACAAAGAAAGTGAGTTGTGTGCTAGATTATATGCCTATACAACAAGAGATTAATGTAAAAATGAGAGCAATACTAATAAATTGATTAATTTAGTTACGTTACAGATTTGGGTTGATGCCAAAGAATTTGTGTCTTACCAAAAATATTCTTGATAGATATTTTGTTACTCAACTTGTATCAAGGAGAAACTATCAATTAGTGGGTGCCATTGCAATGCTTCTAACTTCAAATTATGAGGAAATTTGGGCTCTAGAGGACATTTTAGAAAATAAATTTGACACGAAACATGTACTGGTTATGGAGACTAAAATGCTCAACAAACTGCAATTCCATCTCACAGTCTCAACTCCATATGTCAATGTTGAAATGCAGAAAACACACTATATATAGCAATCACAATACTCAATTCAAAAGATTAAAAAAAGTTTATTTCTTTCTAGTTTAGATCCTAATGCTTTCCATAGGCTAAGATTTTATTGAGTATTGTCTTGCTTTAGAAAGTGTTATGTGTACTGCTTTTAGATGTTTATAGATAAGAACTTCATTTAAGCTTTGCAAATTCATTTCAAATAGACTATATTTCTCTTAGATCAAAAGATTTTGTTAGAAAATTAGAAAGACAGAAATATTTTCTTATCTTGATAATTACTTGTGATTTATTTGCAAACCTATTAGCTTATTTTATGCCTTCTTTTATCTTTTTATCATCAAGCAACTTCCAAAAACATAAATGCATGAAAATCAAAACAGCAAGGAGACAAGATGTAGGCTCTCAACTAGGAGAAAACCTCTCTTCTAGGGGAAAACCCAAAAATTTTCCTCTCCCTTTAGAACCAAATAAAATGAGACAACCAAGACCCTTTGACCAAGACAAAAACCTTATCCAATCCACCAAGTCAGCCACCTAAGATAGTCCCTCCAAGATGACAAAGATCATCTTCTAGTCAACAAGAGTCAACATTGAAGATGACAAAGATCACAGATTTCGACCTCTTGCATCAAGATTTTGGCCTTTCCTGCAGACCTGCAATTTTAGCCCCTTCTTGCAACTCAGAATCTTGCACATGTGAGCTAGAAACAAGAAAAAATGAGTTTTTTTTTCTTTGCTAGGGCTTATTCTCCTTCTCCAAGCCTTTGCCACCTTCTATTCTTGCCTTCGCACTCCCTTTCAATTGCAGATTGAACTCTTCTTGGATGGATGCTCAAATAGGTCGAATGCACTACTAATATATAGTATTTTTGTGTGATTGAATTCCCTTTACGAGGCCGACTTGAATAAAGGGTAGGCCGACTTGGTGGAGGAGTCATATTTGACCAAATTACATAAAATAAATTTTCTTCTTTGATACAAAATTCTCAATAAGGGACTATTACATGATGACAAGGACAATGACTCACGACACAAACCTTAGAAGCACACAATGGGTGCTTTGGCTTAGAAATATAATAAATAAAGCACGAAATCCATGCTTATAAATAATTTTTCTTTGACAAGAAATTTTATTCTTCTTTCTTTTGACAAATACATAGGAATTACATTATGTCATGAGCTAGACTCAATTATGAAGATTGATACTAGTTACATTTCTCAACAGCTTTGAACTTTAATGACAAGTAATTTAACTCACAATTAAATTACTCAACACCTTTGATGCCAACACCCTTGTAGCAAAACAAACATGAGTGGTCGGGACTGAGTAAAGGAGTTCATAAGTCAACCCTATTGTGTTCAATCATCACATCGGCCTCAAAAAAACCAAATACCAACTAGAAACAATAGTATTTGGATTCTTTATAGAACTATGATCCTTGCCTTTATGCACAAAACAAAGATAGGCTTGAGGTAAACCAACATTACCTTATCTTCTAGTGCTCGCATAGATCAAAAACAAATTGCAATAGAGAAATAGTCGATATGTCGTAGACATAAGCTTTTGAATCCATTTGTCGACTCCCAGGAGACAGCTAAGGACTATGTCTCCGCACCATGGCAAATCCTCAAAGCTGATATTGAGCCCTTGTCCTGCAACGGTCGATGGGCGAGAAACCCAACAAGAATAAACTGTAGTCTCCAACACAAACTCTATTATCCCAAAGCATGCATGATTTAACTTCTCTTATGATTGAAACTATGAAATTACTATTACGAGGTGATATACATAATTTTACAAAAAAAAAAATTATAAATTTGTATAGAACAATAAAAGAAAATCATAATTATCAACAATCAAGAACTTAATGCAAAATTACAATAAAACTTGAATATATATATATATATATATATATATATATATATATATATATATATATATATAATAAAATAACAATTAATTAAAAAAAATTAACTAAAAAACAATTAACAAAAAAATTGAACTAAGAATAAATAAAACATGAAAGTGGCAGATTTATTTTCAATGATGGAATAAACATTTTAGAAAAGTTATTATACACTTATTCTTATCTTATGGATGGTATTCTAAGTAAACTCGCCAATTGCACTCTTGGCAACATAACCAAGTATATCAAGTGATTCCATAATATTCACAAAAAGACAACTAACCTAGGGACTAGGGACTCATATTCACAAAAAGACAACTAACCTAGGGACTAGACCCTAGAGAATCTACTTGTTCTTCACACTACTCAACCACTAAAGTTATACTAAAATTGCATATTATTTCGATGAAAATTTCATATATATCATATCTCTTTCAAACAACCACAAAACTTTTAATTTTACGATTCTTCCTTGGGAAAAAAACCACAAAAACTTTTAACTAACAAAACTTAGGGAAAAAATAGAAGTGTACATTCTTTGAATCTAATGACGATTAAATTCATCTAGTTTTTTCTCAACAAATGTAATCGTGAAACCGGCTGTAGCTATGGGTTTCGATAGTGAATACGTGGACGTTAAGACAACGCCCAAAGACCTGCTCACATGTTGGGGTCACGAGGTCTCAGAGAAAAATTTGGATCGTTTCTTTCTGAGCACTGCAGAGACTAACCAGAGTTTCAGCGATGTGGGAGGAGCACGTGGTTTTTCAAACGGAGCAGTGTTACTAGAAGAAATATTGAAGAGTACATTCAGCGAGAGGTGGAAGACTGGGGGCTCCAAAGGCTAAGCACAGACGTTGAACCCTCTAGAATGCCTTAGTGGTGGTCTGCATCAGCGCGATCTTCAAACCTCACAAATCTCGTTGGGGCCAGGTATTTATTTCATTCCGTCATATACAGGAGGTTTAGAAGACATTGTAGCGAGTTACAGTTTGCAAGGTTTGGTGGGTCTAAAAGCCCTTGGGGAGGAAAGGCAACAAGGCCTAGAACTCAATAAAGAAAGAGCTAAGGGTGAATCCCTTCTAAATCAAAACCCCTCTCTGAGCCAGGGTTTAAATCTGTTGGAAAATATTCCAATTCCTCAAGGGAAAGAATCGGCTAGTTTGGAACCAGCACTGAGAGATGGTTTTCCTCGATCTGTTCGGCTTGTGCCCCAGATTTTTAGAAGTCAATCTAGGGTTTATTCAACCGGTGCAGAAGAAGGAGAGTCGATAAGGCATTTGGAAAGGGCTCATGAGGATAGACAGGATCATTACAAAGGTCCTGGAACAAGACAAAAATCGGTAAGGGGTTTGAACAAGGGAGGTATCAGAGACGCTGAAGGAAGGCAACCAGGGTCGCCTATTGTAGAAGCCACAGATGCACCCGAAAGACTGGTGGAAGGCAAGGAAGAAGGGAGAAAGGAGGTTGTGGGATCGAAAAGAAAGAAGAATAAGGCCATTATGAGAAAAGAAGAGCACCCCTGGTGTGTCCTTGGAGTGGACATTCGAATAGACGAAGTTATGGAGGCCACTGAGACCATTCTTGTTGGCAGAGTCCGAGGAAGGAAGTACTCGGCGGACTACATCATCGAATGGACCACGTCAGAATGGAAAGAAGCCCCCGGAACCCATTGGAAATCAAAGTCCTTGACAGGGGCTGGTTCAGCATCAAATTTGAGCATAAAGATCATTTAGATTGGGTTTTAGAAAGGAATTGGTGCTTTGGGAAGAGACCGCTCTTGTTCAGGTGATGGACTCCGATGTTTGATGCCCAGAAAGAAAAAATGGCAGAGTCCCCTGTGTGGGTAAAGCTGTCGGGCCTCCTAATGCCTTTCTGGACCGATTCTGCTTTCTGATCCATTGGGAACACCTTTGGTCAATTCTTAGAGGTTGATATGTCCTTTCTTCAAACAAGAGACCTGAGCGTAGCAAGAATTCTTGTAAACCTAAATCCGAGAGAAGGTCTGGTTGATGCAATGGGTTTGAAGTACAGAGATTTTGAGTATCTGCAGACTTTGGATTACGAGCATCTTCCTTTTCGCTATAACAGGTGCCATAAATATGGTCACCTTGCAAAGGACTGTCTCCTTGGGAATCGCCGCAGAAGAAGGCAGAAATTTTTTGTCAAGGAGACATTTCCAATAGCCAGAGAAGAGGAGAACAAGGAACAGGAGGTGGCCATGATGGATGGGGTTTAAGGCTCGGGTGCTGATAAGGAGGACCACTTGTCTTCGATTCAAATTGCGTATCCGCACAATCAATTTGAAATGGATCTTGTTCTGGAGTCCTCCTAGGTACCCTAGTCCGAATCGGGGGCAGTTAGTGCAACTCAGACGGGTATGCCCTTTCTTTATTCTTCTTCCTTATGCACATCCTTTTGTACTTCTGTATTGGATTTATCTGAGCCTGGTCCCTCCAGGCCGCTCCCCAATGAACATTTGAATTTTCATGTCATCCAAGAATCCATAGTATCATTATGTCTTTACCATCCCTTCCTGTGACCTCTCCCTCTCACATTGTTGGTGAGTCTGATCCTGTGTCATCCCTTGCCAGTCCTTCTGAGCCCCCCCTTACAATCTCAGACCTCTTGCTAACAGAACCTGGAAAGGAATTACCGTTGGGGGATTAGCGCCTGATCCTGTCTCAATTGGACCTAGGAAGACTAGAGGAAGGAAATCGAACCTGTCCAAGGCCCAGTTAAAAGAAAAAATTGATATTGCAGATGGGAAGCAGAGGCCTCTGTCTAGGGTGCTTAGAGAAGCGCAGCCACCCACCCAGGGTTTTCGATGATCATTTTATTTTTCAATTGTAGGGGTTTAACTAGTCAGCCTAAAAAACTAGCGCTAAGAGAGCTGGTGAAGTCTCAAAACCCGGATGTAATGTTGATCCAAGAAACCTTGGGGCAGGGGGAGGAAGTAAAAGGAATCCTCTCAAGGATGTTTCCAGGCTGGGTGTTTCAAGCCTTGGATGCCAATGGAAGATCTGGGGGCTTGGCAATGGGGTACAATTCAGGAAGACTTAAGGAGCTGTCAATTTGGGGATTTGAAAACTCTCTGGCAATGGAATTGTACTCAAATGAGCTTTGTCACCCCATTCTGATCCTTAACGTCTATGGACCTTGCACGAAGACAGATCTATTCTGGAATTCCTTTTTTGCGAAATCTTGCCTTAAAAACCCTAATCTCATTGTGAGAGGGGACCTAAACTTTTCCTTAGGGGCCTTGGAATCATGGGGTCCCTCGGCAAGGGCAGACCAGCTCACGGAATTATTTTCAAACAAGTTGGCATCCTCTCAGCTAGTGGACGCTAATTTAATCAAACCTAGACCTACTTGGAGGAATAGAAGAATGGGAGACGCCTGGGTGGCTAAAAATTTGGACCGTGTCCTTCTCTGTGAAGATCTGGTGGAAATATCTTCAGTGTTCAGGCATTAGGTTGGGGAGGGGGGTTTATCTGACCACCTTCCAATATTTCTGGAGATCAAAGGAGCTCTTAAAAACCGGGCACTCTGTTTAACTTTAATTCCTCCTGGTTAAAATAAGAATCTTTCAACACTATGTTCCATGCTACATGGAGAAAGGATACCATAAGGGATTCTAAAAGCAGGAGTCATTATTTTATGGAAAACTTGAAGAGAATGAAGAAAGCAACCAGGGAATGGGCGAATACTAAGAAACTAAAGGAGGAGGAGGAATTAAGAAAAGTAAATGAGGAACTGGATTTCCTTGAAAAGCCGGAAGGAGCAGGATATTCTAGCTTGGAGTGTAGGAACAGAATAAGGGAGTTGGAAACTGTCAGGAAGAAAATTATGTTGGAAAAAGAGGAAAGCTGGCGTTTAAAAAGTCAATCCATCTGGCTCCAAGCTGGAGATGAAAATACTAAATTTTTTTCAGAACTATGCCAAAGGGAGGAAAAATATCAACACAATTTGGGAGCTACAGAAGGACAATGGAGAGTTGGCACAATATTTTGATGACCTCTCATCTCTTGGCTTAAATCACTTTAAATCACTTTTCAGAGCTCCTGAGGAAGTCTCTATAGCTGAAGTTATCAGGGTGGCTCAGTTTTTCCCAAGCTATATAGATGAGGAAGGTAATGATAACATCATGGAACCTGTTACAAAAGAGGAAGTGGAGGATATTCTTAAGGCAATACAGAAGGACAAAAGTGTTGGCCCTGATGGTTGGACGGTTGAATTCTTTCAACACTTATTTGAATTTTTAGGGGAGGAATTGGTAGCAGTGGTAGAGGAGTCTCGTTGTACTGGATCCATTTATCAGCCTTTTAATGCAACTTTATTAGCCCTTATTCCTAAAAAAGATCATCCTGCTTCTTTTAATGAGTTCCGACCCATCTCTCTATGCACCTGTATCTATAAGATCATAGCTAAAGTGATTGCCTCCCGGCTGGAACCTTTCCTCTCCAAAAATATTTCGTTGGAACAATTTGGGTTCTTGGACAGAAGGCAGATCCATGAAGTTGTTGGGGTAGCTCAAGAAACTCTCCATAGCCTTAAAAAAAGCAGGAAAAAAGGAGCTATTGTCAAAATTGATCTATCAAAGGCTTATTACAGGATAAGTTGGATGTACTTGAGACTTATGTTGACACATCTGGGATTTAGTTTTGAATTCATAAGATGGGTCATGGGATGCATTACATCATCTTCAATTGCAATATCGATAAATAGAGCAGCTACAGATTTCTTCAATCCTCAAAGGGGTCTCCATCAAGGATGCCCCCTCTCCCCACTTCTCTTTTTATTGGCAGCAGAAGGTATGAGTTTAATGATCCATGAAGCTAAGAGACAAGGGGATCTCACAGGCATTGAAGTAGCAGTTAATTTATTTGTAACTCACTTGTTGTTCGTTGATTATATTTTGTTGTTCAGTAATGGCAGCCTAGAGGATTTCCGTTTCCTAAAGGAGCTTCTGGACCTCTTCCTGAAAGCAATGAGTCTCTACATAAATGGCCAAAAATCTTCCATGACAACATCTGGTCTCTCTAGGGATGAAGTGGGCAAAATAGAAGCAGTCCTACGTTTTGAAGTCAAACCTCTGCAGGACACTTTTAAGTACTTGGGATTCTTCCTAAAATTGGACTCATATCTAATCTAGGATTGGAAATGGATTATTGCAAAGATAGAGGCTCGAATGAAACACTGGAGTTACAAATGGTTGTCTAGAGCAGTAAGACTGGTTCTGATAAAATCAGTGGCAATGGCCATCCCAGTTTATTGGGCTAGCCTTATATGGGTCCCAAAAATTATTATGGCCTCTATCAATAAAATTTGTAGCAGATTCTTATAGGCAGGATCAAAGGTGGAACATGTGACTCCCTGGGTGGCATGGGAGAAAATAGTCAGGCCAAAAGGATGGGGAGGCTGGGGCATCAAAGATCTTTTCTCCTTCTCGAAATCTCTAGCGACCAAACTGGCTTGGAGAATTATCATTGAGGATAATCTTTGGACCTCTGTTACAAAACAGAAATACATCAATCCAATGCCAATTCTAGAATGGCTGAGAATGCCTCAAAAAACATCTAAAAATTCCTCCATTGTATGGAAGGCAACCATAACATCTGTTAAGGTAATAGAGCAGGGATTGGCTTGGCATGTGGGGGATGGCGCCCGGGTTAGGCTGGGTCGAGACCCTTGGGTGGGCTATTCTGAGAGATACGTGCTAACAAGAGAACTAATTGAGATTTTGAACAATAGAGGTTTGTTTACTCTTAACCAAATAGAAGATCAAGAAAGCTCATCTATCTAGAGACAAGAATGGTTGAAAGGGGATGTTCTGCAGCTGGAGGAAAGATGGTTGGGGGAGTGGGGGAACTTTATCTCGAACCTTCAGAATTCAAACATAAGGATCCAGGATAAAAGAGACGAGCTCAGATGGGTACACTCCCTGTCTGGGATTTACTCCCCCAATTTTGGTTATAATTGGGTTATGTCCCAGAAAGGATGGGGGGAGCCGGAATGGTGGTTCAAATAATTATGGGAGCTGAAAGGGCCGACAAAGTCGAGATTGTTCTTCTTGTGCGTTCTCCAGAAAAAAGTCCCTACCTGGGACTTCTTGAAACGTAGGGGAAAGATAGGCCCTGATTGGTGCTCTCTCTGCAGAGCTAGTTTGGAATCAGTGCAACATGTTTTCCTCACTTGCCCCTTCAACATCAGTCTCTGGAATGAACCCCTGAGGCTTATTAAAATTCCCCAGCGTTGGGAAGGTCAGGAGGTGATGGAAGCTTGGCAAAGGTGGTGGTAGGAAGCCCCAAATGACAGGGTGCAGACTATTTCCTTGTTGATTGCATGGGGAACTTGGATTGCTAGGAACCATGTTATCTTTAAAGATACACATTTTCCGATCTACAAGCTGGTGGCAGAAGGTGTATCCATTTATGATCATATTCCTGTTTCCTCCTTACCTCAGCAACCTCGTGTGATTCAACCGGAAGTCATTAGGGGGGATATACCTTGGGAATAATTTGATGGGGCCTCAGATCCACAAAATAGATGCAAAGCGGGGTTGGTTATTCATCTCCCATCTAGAAAAAAATTTAAAGCCTCAATTGGTCTGGGACAGGGGACCAATAATTTCGCAAAACTAAAAGCTTTACACTGTCTCCTATGCTAGCTCTCCTTCATGAGATTGAGAGAGGTTCAGATCTTCGAGGACTCTTTGAATATTGTCAAGTGGTTCAATGGGACTCATCGATGCCACAATAATACTTTGCTTCCTTTTCTTAATGATATATTCCGTCTAAAATGTTTTTTTAATGAGATATATGTTTGCCACGTTTACAGGGAACAAAACCATGATGCAGACCGCCTTTCTAAATAAGGCGTTGAGCAAGATATGGGGCTTTGGATAGCTGTTGAGTTGGATGATGGGTTGGTTTGAGCTATCAAATAGCCTGTCTTTGTCTAAGGATCTGGTTTCTACTGTTGTTGTCTTTTTGTTTTAAATATGTTGAACAAACATTATGTAAATTTTTTGGAATGAAACACTAAAAATCTTTTTTTGACCCTGGGTTGTTTTCCTCTCAGAGGAGGCTCAGTTGTTCGATTTCTTTTTTATGCTATGATACACACAGAAAACCGGAACAATGTCTACTACCCGGTTTCGTTTTTTGGAGTTTTAAAGCTTTAAACGGTCTCTATCTTTCTCCCCTCTGTTTTGTGTGTTTTTCCTATAAGGAAGCTCGAGAGCTGGAAAAAAGATGAGGAGGACTCTCTCTTTTCTAGACTAGGTTGTTAGTTGAATATGCTCTCCCTATTTACCTCAACTATAACTATGTCTCTCTCTTAGTAAGGGGGAAACACAGTTTTTTTGGAATGCATTATGCATATGCTATGTAACTCTCTATATTAATAGATGGTTCGATTTTTTTCTGTGGAAAAAAAGAAGAAGTGTACATTCTTTTCATTTCTAATCTTATACAAATTTATTCATTTGATAATAATAAAATTATTATTCAAAATGTGAATTTTGGAAATTAAAAAATATATATATATATATATATATATATATATATATATATATATATATATATATATATATATATATATATTTGTTTTAAAATTTTATGTAAGAACTTTTTACATGAATATATTCTTATCGAATTCATAAAAGTTTAAGTTATTCAAAATATTATTTCAAAAACATAATTTTATAATTTAAAGTAATAAAGTTACACATTTTAAAATAGTGTTTAAAAAATGGGGAGCAGGAGGGTGAGGGATCCTTATTAATCCCTAGGAAACATGTCACTAAGTATGCATGGGGTTGGGAATTCGATCAAAGGGTTCCTCCAAGGATTGTTCATCACCAAAAAGAAGGATGTGGACAATTTAGTCATTTTGGGGGATTCTATGATCACATTCCAGTCCCTCATCAAAAGAACTAGCCTCAAGGATTTACAATTTGGCCTGCTCCTCCAAAATTTGTGCACTACTGATCAGTTTCATCTCTGTGGAATTTTTTCATATTCTCCGAGGTCTTAAACAGGAGGCTGACCATATGGACAATGTGGCTTCCACCCTACAGGAAGCAGAACTTGTGGTTGATGACCATAAGGGTTGATGTTCCATCCCCTAGAGCTATTATATATGTTATGATAGCATGGCCTATAGACTATATGCACCTCAAGGATGGTGGGCACTATATATTCAAGCAAAAAGGAGGGTATCATGAGGTTCATTGGGATATTAGGGAAGGTTTTTGTTTGTATGTGATCATCAAGCTAGCATTTGGTAGTGCACTCTTCATGGAGGACGTGGCAGTGTATGAGGTTGATAATCTTGCAGGTCCGCAGTTCATGAATTCGCATGCCCCCAACATTAAATTTCCTATTTGGAATCAGACTCCTTTTGGTTTTTCGATGGATTTCCTTGGCTTGAACTCTGGTTAAATTAATGAATTTTTGCGAACTTGGAAGGGAAATGATGAAGTTGTAAGGACATCTTGGTTTTTATATTCTCTCTTTTTTATTTTTCTTGTATGATATGTTCTCCAGGAACACTTGTGCATATTCCCATCTCTTCTTGGGCCACAAGCAGTTTTGTTGGTCGAATTGATCTAGGTAGTAAGAATTTCAGAATGTGGATTTGGTATTCCAAAGAAAAGGAGGTCATTTGGTTGGTGCAGCGACAGTCAAACGAATCTGAATTTTCCCTCCCTGGGTCAAGGTACATTTTTCTTCTAATTCCCTTGGTTGTTTCTTTGGGGGCATGGATTGTGAATTTTGTTTCAGAAGGCCACATCGTGCTCCAATTGGTTTATGCTCCCAGTAATAGTTTATGTTGGGTGTTGTTGAATAAGTGGCACGCTCCTTGGAAGAGTGGTATTGCTCGGTTGTGCATCTCAATTCCCCTATCCATTCGTTGGTATCTTTGGTTCTGCCAAGGTATTCGTATGGCGCAAGAGGGAGGTATCATAGTCTCAATGGAGCTAGACTCACCCTTAGTGTCCTCTTCCTCATAAAGTATTTTCTCTCACTATTATGCCTCTCACAATGCCCTCAATTAAGTTGTTTTCCATATACAAGTTCTTGTGCATCATCTTTCCCATTTTCATATTGAGCTTTCAGATAAAGTGATGGCCCTTCAAAATCAAATCTCTTGGATGTTAGATGAAATCTTTGCCCTTTGTAGCTTGCTTACTTAAATGAAGTTCCAAGTGGAGCGTTCTCCTGCTGCGGAAACTCAGGTGTAAGGGTTAGGCCAAATGGACTTCGACCTCAACCTTCCTACCCCTTGCAATAATTAGTGCCATTTTCATTTGCACACGGCTCAGTGTCTTCATATTTCTCTAACTTAGTTCATTTTGGCTTCAACATGCTTTTGGTCCTATGCATTTGGATTGATAAAGGCTCAATTTGCATATGTAATGTATAGTATAATCGCTTGGTGCAGTAATGTTATGGCAACGGCATGAGATTAGTATGTGTGTCTAGGTGGATGTTGTTTCGGTTTTATATATCAGTCTATATGGCTTGTTAGTCCTTCTTCAGTATTTGGTCGAGCATGGCCTGTATTGTATGCTTAGGTGGCGTCAAGTCTTGTATAACCATCATTTTTAGGTGGCACAGTCTTTTAGAGTCTGATTATGAGATCTTGTCTCGGTTAATCTCGGTTTTGGTTTCTGAGCACAATGTAATAGAAATGGAAGTTGTATCCCCCAAGTAGCTAGCTATGACTGGGCGAAGATTTTATAATATGAATTACTTATTTCTATTTATGTATATTAAAATTATATGAAAATTTATTGGTATAAGATAAATTTCTTTTTCATCAATTAATTTTTGGAAGAGAAATATATTTTCTAATTTAATATGTCTAAAAAAATTATCTTCCAAAAATTTCACCTTACAATATTTTATATCTTTTAATTTTAATAAATTTACATTAAAAATATATATATATAATTTAATTTAAATTTTAGCAATTTCTACTTATCAAATCAAATACTATAAGTTAACGGATATGAAAGCAAATCCTCTCCTACCAAGGCTTTCTCTTTTTAAAAATAACATAGAAAGAGGTTTTTTTTAAAGACTTAGAGCTGATTGTGGGTTAACTTGGTGCTTTTTGCACTACAGAGTATGTCCCTAGAACCTTTATTGGCAGTTGATCTATTGGCGGTTGAGTCGGTATCGAGGCTGTAGTGCAAAAAGCATGGAAACTCAGCACATGGTGGTGATAGGTGAGATGCCATTCATTATATCACAATGGTGGTGATAGTTGAGATGGCATTCATAATTTCTTGATGATCCTGAATCGAGTGTTAGTTTATATTAGTGTTTTATCTAGATTGATATTAGTGTTTTGTTTGTGCTCAAGGGCTAGTTTTAGAGAGTGGAATTTTGGTACAATTTTTGGATTATTTTGTGGGAATGTTTTGGTATTTTTTTAAAGTTAATCTGCTAATCCATTAGTTGAAATTTGGTGATCCAATTATTTGTGAAATTGTAAGTTTTCATTGATTAAATTACATTTTTTTAAAGCATAAATGAATTCAACATTTGGTTAAATCTCTAGGTAGTTGGGCTTCTTTATTTTTGTTAGTATTTTTATTTCTACTTTTAAATGGTTGTATAGTCGTGTTGCTGGGATAAAATCAAAAGTTGATGCCAATATTTTAAATTAACAAAATTCAATGTCCACCATGATAAAAATTAATTAAAATAATATTTAATTATTTTGAGGACATTTAATGTCTATTTATGTTTTGCAGCTATAAACTAATATAAAAGTGAAAAGACAAAAGAAGAGTTCAGAAACTTGAAGATAAAGACAAGGTCATTTCAAAGGACAATTGAAGATAGAAAAATCACAAAATAATTTTTGTAAGGGAAAATTAACACAGCACCCATTAAATGGTAGTCCAAAGGAACATAGTTAATCTCCAAATTATATGATTAAAATGTAATGAAATAGACCAACAATATAAATATACATAAGAATAGAGATTAGAATAAATAAGTGATCTTATGGATAAAGATTATTTAAGAGATTTGTGGAATGATTCATAGAGATAGTGTAAAAGAAGTTGAGAAAATAGATGGATAAAGATTATTTAAGAGATTTATGGAATGATTCATAGAGATAGTGTAAAAGAAGTTGAGAAAATAGTTTGAAATAAAAATTCAATTATGATATGATCATATATATAATGCTCATTTTCACAATATAAACACACTAAATGTTTGTTTTTGCACCAAGAGTGCATTTTATAGTTCAATGTGAGGGCGATGTGTGGTTGCTCAATGTGGATTTGGCACATGTTATTTTTAAAACAAAAGTAAAATATTCTTTAAATAAAAAAAGTGTTGGCTATGGTAAAAATGAAAAAAGTTGTAAAAGTACTTCAGTCTAGCTCATAAATAAAATATTTAAATGTCCACGTGAATTAAATTATTCTATGTCCATGTGAAATACCATGGTTTTATATTAACTTTTGAGAAAGAAAATAACTAAAAAGAAAAGAAAACATTATATTTTCACTTTTTAGTGTGAGCAAAATGTATAATTCTTATTCTTTCTATAATATTTCACGACGCTTGAAACTTAAATAGACCATTCGAATATCTATATTAACTAATTTATTTCAAATCAATTATATCTGTATAGAAAGTATCAAGAAAATAATAATAGTGCTAATCATAATAAAATATTTCACCAGGGAAGTTAAAGTATAGTTAAGTTGAAATAATTGAGTGTGAATACCCTAGCACTGTGCTTACCTGAGATTCCAGCCATGGGAGCGACAGAGTTTGGGCCAGTCTCCCACCGACTAGTGATCCAAGTCCGGCTTCGCAGTGCAGATTTTGAACTAGGGGTTATAGGCCCCATATGGATTTTCTTTAAAATTAATGTGGGCTTTGAGAAAGGATATGCAGATGGGTTATGGGGCAAAGGCAATGTCTTTATTTGCAGGCCTGGATACGCTGGAGCTACAACCTATTCTATTTTTTCCATGTGGTCATTTTCTCAAACTGGTGTTGGGGTTTTTCGATGGTAGCTAATGTGTCTGGTGGATACGACACTTATGGACGACATAACTCAAGAAACTGTGAGGATCTTCTGATAGGGTGTGCATCAATCAACGTCGTTGCGGCTACGACTAATGGAAATGGTAGCACCAATTTCAAGAATCACAACGCCACCTACATATTGGGGTTTTGTTCACAGTCATTAAAATGATGTTAAATCGAAATCCCTCGAACAATTTTGGCACTGATCCAACCGTCCATGGAGTGGATCGAGTTTATTATTGGGTCGAATCTTTGGTCAGAGAAGGTTGCAGCGTCTACACTTTGAAGGTAATTCCTCTATATACAGTGATCTCTTGCTTGAATCCTACATGCACCAAGGATTCAAAGCAGATTGCATGGTGGAGAGGCCCCTCTTCTCACAAAAAATCATGGATACAACGTTTAAGTTAAGATCCAAAGAAAATACAAATAGAAAGGAGTTCACATGACACAGATCCAGAGCAGTTGGTTCAGGTGTTCATCAAAACCCTTTCTGGGAAATCAAAGGTGCTAAGGGTCCGGGGAACGGATCTAGTGACATATTTGAAGCAAAATATTCAAAATATTACAGTTATTCATGCTTCTTTACAAATTTTGATTTATTCAGGAAAAGTGATGCAGGATTGGGTCCATTTGGAAGACTATGGCATTCAAAAAAATGCCACAATTATCCTGAATTTAAGATTGCAAGGTGGTGCCCTAGGAGTGCGCTATCCACCTGGAATATCTTCAGCTGGAAAGGGTTTGACCTCGTTCAGGGGTGCATTGAGAGGGAATGCAGCCACACAGGACAAACAAAACCCAAATCTGACAATACCAGGGTCGTACATCATTGAGAAGATGGAGAAATCCCTTGCTCTGGCCATAGAAATAGTAGAATTAAGTGGTATTTTCACTATTCTACATGCAAAAGCTATCTTATGTCGATTTAATGGTCACTGGACCAAATCAGAAGATCTAAATGAGTGAATTGACCTCAATTGGACCAGAGAACGTGACATTTAT
The DNA here is from genome assembly GCA_034641835.2 of Pinus albicaulis. NCBI lineage: Eukaryota > Viridiplantae > Streptophyta > Pinopsida > Pinales > Pinaceae > Pinus > Pinus albicaulis. The sequence continues at coordinate 439,658,798 of CM076569.1, forward strand.
CTATGTGCAAAAGGTTTTTTTGTGGTTCAGTTTGATAAACAAAAAGATTTTGATCATGTCATAAATAAAGGACCATGGTTTTGGGGAAGAGTGGGTCTCTTTGTAACCCCATGGTTTCAAGGTTTTGATGCTAACACAATGGTGGTTACAAAAATGTCGATCTGGGTAAGGCTACATAACCTTCTGCGTCCCTATTGTCACCATCAGATTCTAGAAGGCATCAAGAACTCTATGGGAAGGCTCCTAAAGATGGATCACGAAAGAATGGACAAATGTATCTTCACTTTTGTACACATTTGTGTGGAGATGGATTTAAGCAAAGGACCTCCCGATCATATTCATCTGAGGCATCAAGATTTCAAGCAGACACAATGTTTATATTTTGAAAATACTGCTTTTAGATGCAAGATCTCGCATCAAACAAGGCACTTGCAGAGTACATGCAATCAAGCAAAGAAAAGGACAAATAAAACACTGTCAAAACAAAGAGGATGACAATTCCTAGAACCTCCATCTTCAGACGATGAGGATGAAGAAATGGATGAGACCTAGCAACATCCAGAGGCACAAAATCAACAAGGTTCTCAAAAGGAGGGAGAAGAGAATCAGAAGGATCAGAATTAACATGTAGACATTCCCAATAACTCAGCAGTGATTTTTACCCTTGCGAACCAACATGAGGAAAAGAGCAACAATCAGGGACTAGGTGGAACTAAGAAATTTCATGTCTCTGAGAACTCAAATTTAGATAAATAAATCCAAAACCTTCCAAGAAATAATGAGTTGGAAATTGTTTCAGCTACTCCTTCCCTTGGGGTTTGGCAAAAAGTCCAAAAGAAAAAAGGCAAAAAAGAGAAAACCAGTTTATCTCATCAGTTGTAATTTTATTTTTTATTTTTTTGGTAGCTTTGCTATTTTGAGTGCTTAAATGCACATTAACTGGTCCCTTGGGACAATTCTTGAATGCACTTTATGCATCTATTCAATGTAACTTTTCATTTTTCTTTAATAAAAAGTTGTTGATTTTTCCGCGAAATATATATATATATATATATATATATATATATATATATATATATATATTTCACAATCAGTTATATATCACATATTTTAGGATTTGTGATATATTTTGATTTTTTTAGATTGTTTAAGGAATAAATACATAATCACTTATTTAAGTCAAAGGAAAGAGAAAGTATATAAAAAAAACATAAATCATTATTTTGGGGGCATGAGAACCAAATCTCTCCAACTACAAATATTTTTTCAAATTTTAATTAAGATGAATCTATGCTAATATAATATATTTTTTTCCTTTAAACTTTTTCCTCATTCTCGATCGAGTCCATTCATTCATGATAACTAATAAAACCAACATTATCAAAGCCCCTATATTTAATTGTGATTGTTTTGTTTTCAAATTCTAAGCTTATTTGGTGTAATTTTGTATCATCACATTTTGTGTTGACGAGGTGGGTTGAGTTGTAATCTACTTGACAATTGCATAGGAAAACTATATTTCTTATACACGTGGAAAACACTGAGAGTTTCTCCTCGTTGATAGTGTTATCACCCAAAAAAAAATGAAGCATCATTTGTCAGAGTTAGATAGGTTCATGTGTCAAAAGCAGGGCTATAGGATTAATTTTTTATATGCTTGATCAAGGGAAATATTAAATTTTTCTTGTTTAAGTTTATCCTAAGGTCTAAACCCACTCATTTTCAAATCCCCTCATGTTACATCACTCATTATTTTCTGACTAATTTAAATTTCCAAGGTTTTTGTACTGAAAATGTCATTTTAGCCAAGAAACCACAGTTTCGTAGTGAAATACACTGAGAACGAAACTGTTGATAGTTTCGTAGCGAAAACAGCCAAATTTACACTAGATACGCTACGAAAGAGCGGTTTCCTGTCTGTCTTGTTAGAATAGTTGTTAGGTGTCAGAAAATCATTGGGAAATGGTAAGTTAGATACCATTCGAGTCATGGAGGGATAAAATCAAGGTACATGGTCAGGTCTGAAGTCATCATCATTAGTTTAGGTATGTATGAGTCATCATTGGGTCATGAGAAGACATCAAAACTTCAAAATCTTTCCTAATTCAGTCATTTCTCATTTATCATTCCTTCTTGCGTGATATTGAGCTCTGGAGAGCTATTGCATTAAGCCAAAGTTGTGGTTGGTGTTTTCAAAGGTTTACATTGAGCACTATCAAGCGAGGCTGTGAAGACATTAAAGAAACCATGGCAGAAAAAGAAGGACAAACAAGGGTGGCCAATGTCTAAGATATGAACCAGCATATATGAATTTAATCAATGAAGACCCAACAACAGTGGAAGTCATTAGAAGGACATGTTGCTTACAGTTTTGTGAGAAATTACAAGGTTTCCATGTACAGGTTTCCAAGGAGTTTGCTTTAAATTTCAGTGAAACAACCACCAAAGTGGGAATTCTTAATATTTCCATCACGCTAGAGGTTATTGCAGCAGCTACAGGGATTCCAAGGGAACATGAGAAATGGTTCAAGGGTTTCAAGTTTAATATGGAACAGTGCAAATAGTTTATGAAGCCTGAACATACTGAAATGGATCTCACCAATGCAATTCCAAGGAGCTGCATAAAGGACAACTACTCAAAATTGTTGCTCATAATAAAAAATTACTTTACTTGTGAAGGGAGATACCACAAAGTCTACTTATATCATTTCAAGTTACTTCTGCACTTTACTGGTAATATTTCCCTTGATCTGCCTTTCTATTTACATAAAAGTTTGTCAAATATGGAAGATAAGGTCTACGAAAAATCTGAAGGGAGTGAGACTTTGAATTGTTTCATCATGGGTTAATGAAATTGTTGGTTTTAGATGAACTTCAAAGGTTAGGATGAGACTGGTCCTCATTTTTTTTTGTTAGTGGTTTTGATTTGGATGCTCTTACTCCTTCAAGAACTCCTAAACCTAGGAGAATTCCGTCCCCAGTAGTAGCAGAACATAATGAATCATTGGTAGCAAAACCAAGTGAACCTGCAAGAGTAGAACCAATTGAACCAATCATAATGGAAACATAGAAATTACAGAGTTTTGAAACACTAAATGTCCCACCTGCAAAACAGAAATCAAAAGTGGCCAAACCTGCAAAACAAAAACAAGTTGTTAGTAAACAAGGAACCAAAAGGATGACAAGGATCCAAATAGTGGCCTTAGAAGAGAAAATAGTGGTTGTAGAAGACAGATCAGTAGTTAAAGGAAATCTAGAAGATATATTACATGCCATTGACATAGAAGAAACTCCTATAGTCCAGGCTGAGGACATAGAGGAAGGTGGACAGAGGTTTAAAAAGGCCAAATCTGCTAAGAAATTAGAATTTGAAATAGAAGATGCAGGTTTTATGTTCCAAGCAAGAAATCCTATGACAAGGCATGTTAGGAAACTATTAGAGAGTAGTAAAGAGGTTCAACCACCTACTGACATAGTTCAGCCACCACAAGAGATCATTGACCTTTCATCACCTGCAGAGAAAGATACAGTTAGCAAATCAAAGAAAGGAAAAGAGAAGGTGATGGAAAAAACATAGTTACAACTCCTTGAAGAACAATTGAAATTTTCCAATCATGAAATTGCTGTTATGAAAAGAGAAGCAAGGAAACACAGTGTAGAGAAGATTCAATTTGAAAAGATGAAGGCAATTTGGGAAGAGCAGGTTGACAGTGTTTCCAAGACTCTGGATAATACACAACAACTTATCAAATGGACCATTCCATTGAGGAAAGAGGCGAAACATGTCAGGAGGATGAACACACATTTGAAATCCACCAATAGAAGGTTGAAATATCAGGTTCAGAACCTCCAGTATCAGTTTGAATTAATTCATGAAGAGTTAGAGAAAAAAGACCTTAAAATGACAGTGCTTAAAGAGCCAATAGCTCAACCCATCATAAATGAGGAAGAAATGCCTCAAGAATCATAAGGTGAGCTGGTTTATGGTTTTTAAGGATAATGACATGTTAGAAACAAGTTTTTGGCACTTAGAAGTTTTATTTTTCAAGTTACACAAAAATCTGGGATTTTAGCAGTTTTCGGCGGTTTTGTAGAGTGCCTGGGCTTGAAGGACAGTAAAACGCTACGAAACTACTGTAGCTTTTCTTCTTGATTTTTGAACCAGTTTTGGGAGATTTCAAGAGGTGAAAGTTGTATGGGAGATGTGTCTAAGGATGATGAAGACCATACCAAAGGAAATAATAAAAAAATATTGAGGGTGAATGGCATTTTTGCAGCGCTACGAAAGTATGCTACGAAACTGTCTTACTTTCGTAGCATACTGTGTGGGAGATTTTTAAGTAAATTTTTGGGAATCTATGGACAGATGGATACTATCCAAGTGCTAGAGGATCATGACAAAATTTATTCAACACTTAAAGACCATGAAATGAAGACAAACTACTACCCAAAGCATTCATTGAAGATGAAGACCAGTTTGCCTAAAAAAAAGGTTTTTTTTTCCAGTTTTAGAGGAGGTCAATTAAGTGTTCATGTAGTGATGAGTCCCATCACCCCAATTGGAACATGCGAAATCATATTTTTCAAATATGTAATTTCTTTAGAAGATAAGGTTGTTAAATGTAATAATGAATAGTTTGAGTCCTGTTAGGAAAATGACTGTCAAGTAGGATAGTTGTCATTTTGTCATTAAATAGATGTTTTATGGTTATGCAAGGTGTCATTAGGAAAAAATTTGATGAATCTAGCCAGGAGGCAGATCATCTCATGATGTAACAAGTCTATTAAAGGGCATAAAGTGGAATTTTTCAAGGGTTGGAGATTTTTGGCAAAACTGCAACTTATTGTAAATTGATTGTTTCAGTAATACAGAGACTTGTTTCTTGACCAACCTGAGATTCTGACTGAGTTTTTAGTGCTTATCTTATCTATATCTTTTATATGTCCCATTTGCAGCGATTTTCATCTTTAATACTCAGAATTCATTCAATAAATGATCTGACTTCCTTTATAGATGAATTGACTGTGTGATTTCCTGTTTCATGTGTGTGTGTACTATTGCTAAAAACTCTTACCTGCCTCAGCTTCCATGTCAGGTGAACTCACTACTAAATCACTGAAAGTGTTGACTCCATAAGCCCAATGTTTTCATACTGATACTATTTTCAACGTACACTCATCATAAGCAAGTTATTTCCCAAATAGAGTTAGCCATCTAAATACATCTTTATTCGATATCATTAACCCTTTGAGAGAGCCATCTGAGACTGAAGAGGCTAAGCTTCAATCAAAAGATTGGTTTGAAATAGTTACATGAGATTGTCTAATTAACAGCCTATCAGGTACAATTTTGTGATAACAGGTAGGTTGGAGGTGTCCATCCATTTGGAAATTACATGGGCAAGAACATTTCAAACACGCAGATATCACATGAAAAGATAAGAAAACAATAAAGTTGTCTTATGCAGAACAATATGTTGAAGGTTTCTTTTAGAATGTGGATCATGGATAAGACGACATGAAATATTTTTGGTTGGGCCTCGCTATAAGGCGGTGTCGCTGCAACAGTTCCTTTTGTCTCGTTCAACCTATATATTGAACTTTGTTGTCTTTCTAAGGTGACAGGCAGTTAGAAGTATTGTGTTGGTTTGTACTAATGCACTCTACAAACCATGTGTAGAATGAGTTTGCACACTCTTGTTCGCGTATGTTATTGTGATTTCAATTATTTTGATGAACAATTTATATTATCATGTCAGTGATTAACATTAAAGTGTTCTACATTCATCTCCTTAAAGTTGTCAGTTGAGTGGTGTACATTGTCGATTGAAGTACACTGGTATAATGATTTCAAGCCCTTGCCTCTTATAGCCTAGGATCTTAAATTGTCAATCAATTGAGTATAATTTAGAGTGAGAGAGGGATTTTAATGACATCCATGAGACTAAGAAATGTAAGGGACCTAGGACTCCAAGTACATCACAACTTAAAACTTTTCTCTATATGTACTATCTTGTCATGAAACTTGACCAAGAATTTCACACTTTTGTTAAGTACCGCTTCCTCAAACATCTTGTTCAAACAATTCACCTTAAAAATACACTCAATTGATTACAAATATCCTCATTAGTGGGAAAATCCATGATGTAGTGTCATTCTGTTTCAACCTCTCTTTTCCTACAAAAGATCCAGATTCTTTCTTCCCACTATTCTTTTGGAACGAACCTAGGACTCCAAGTACGTCACAACTTCAAACTTTTCTCTAGGTCTACTATCTTGTCATGAATCTTGACCAAAAAGTTCACAATTTTGATAAGCATTGCTTCCTCAAATAGCTTGTTCAAACAATCCACCTTCAGAATATTTTCAATTGATAACAAATATCCTTCGATTAGTTGGACAATCCATGATGTGGTGTCATTTTGTTTCAACCTCTCATTGCCTACAAAAGATTCAGATTCTTTCTTCCCACTATTCTTTTGGAGTTTTCCACCTACTCGTTTCACATTTAAGATGATGAGACCCAGTCCTCAATTGTGTTATTAATAATCTAGTCTTTCCCGTGATTTTGGCACCCAAATATATCTTCTCATCATGAGACCATGTCGAGTTGAAATCTTTGACATATAGATATTTTTATCAACTAATCTACTTTTCCCACATGGTAGTCCTGAATTTTTCAAACACCCATTTTTATTTTCTCCTTAGATTTAGGGAAATCTTGCCACTTAATGCCCCACTTACCCAACCACTTGTCATTTTTCTTCCTCCAAGTTTTCTCCCTTCTCCGTAACAACTATTTTAGGCGAGCAATGCCCATCCATGCCTTCAACCTTTTTTGAGTAACTTAACAAGCGAAAAATAGTCGAAACCTCCATTAGAAACAAAACAATGTCAATTAGTAGGGTCTCATAAGGGATCATGGATTTGCCTTTGAAATTATTAGTGATTTAAGTGCTTTTGAATTATTTCTAATTGCCTCCACTTGTTTGACATACTACAGTCTACGACTCCCCCAAACTTTACATCCATAGAGTACAACCAGTGTAACCAATAACCCAAAAAGATTTTTCTTAGTCTTCGAATCTATTAATTCTATTTTCCTTCCTTTGTTCTATAGAAGGTAAAAATTTCTCCATCCCCCTTGAATCCTTTTAGCTCTACATGTCTCCCAATTCAGCCTGTTGTGAAAAACAATTCCTAGATATGTGTATTCTTCCAATATTTTCAAGTTTTTCCTCTCAAAAATAAAATTAACTTGTTACTTTTTCCTCTTCAAGGAGGAGATCCTAATATTGGTTTTTCTAATGTTTACTTGCATCCCAACCTCTTGAAAAAGAGCTCTAAGGCCTTCAAATGCTCTCTCAGACCATGAGCCAATTTCGCAATTAGGATGAAGTCATCATCATACAAAAGTAGCCTCACCACATAACCTGCTAATTGAATACCTTCTCCACTATTATTGCTTAATCATTCTTCCAAATTATCAATATATAAGCCAAACAACGTGGGGGAAAGAGGGCACCCCTCCTCGACCCCAATGTCACTACCAACGTATTTTGAAAAAATTCCTTAGTTCTAATTTTAGCTTTAACTTTCTCGTAGAGTTTATGAACGTACCTTTCTTAGTTCCAATTTTAGCTCTAACTTTCTCGTAGAGTTTATGAATGGTCCTTCCTTAGTTATAATTTTAGCTCTAACTTTCTTGTAGAGTTTATGAACAACCGTTCTATATTTTCTTGGAATTTTTTTCTCTTCCATCCTTCTCCAAAGCTTGTCTCTAGGAAAGTGTCTAAAACTTTCTTGTAATCAACAAAGCAACAAAAGGTCTCCTCACGTGGTATGTCCCAAAATATTTCTATGAAATTCCTAAGAGTAATACAATTATCAATGGTAGAATGTCGCGGCCTAAAACCGGCCTGCCCTTTTGCTCTTTTACCTTCATTTTCTGCCACCTAATGATTATACACTTCACCATGCTTACAAATAGCTTTCCAAAAAGAGGATTAACCATAATAGTCCAGTAATTAGAGGGAATATTAATTTCTCCACTTTTGTAAAGAGGGATAGCAACACTAGATGTCCATTCAGTGGGAAAATTGTTTTACATGACGTTGTTGAAGATCCTCTTGAAAAATTTTGCTTGCAATCCATCAATGTCTTGAACCTTACCATTTGCTAACTTTTTATACCACGTTTGACATCTTCCAATGAGAATAACCGAGTTGAAGTGTTGATTATGGGCGAGATACTTCTCTTTTGTTTATAATGGTCATTGACATGTTTTGTTATAACTTCTTTATTGAGGTGGTATCTCTTAGAGTTGTTTAGTTTGTTGGTAAATGAGGGCTTAAGTCATTATTTAATCTTTTCTTCTCAATGTAATTTACAAAGCTCCTTAGTTTTTTAATGTCTTGGTCCATGATCCCTAGAGTTTCTTGGTTCACTAATAGATGAGGGTTGTGATCATGGCTTACGCATCACTTCTCAGTGTTATTTACAGAGCTTCCTAGGTTGTTAATCTTTTTGAACCTTTGAGTGCCTAATCTATGATGGGTTTTGGATCAAGTCACATTCCAAAACTATTTTTTTAATTTTAGATATAATTGTTTGTAGTATAATGGCAACACTCGTTTTCTTTGTCACTTGGATAATTTGTGGCTCTCAAGTCACTCACCCATGTATGGTTTGTGGTGTTTGGGTTTGGAGTAATTTGATTGGTTTTTAATGAAGGTTAAATAGTGTATACTTAACTCATTGAAAACTTCTTGGCAGCACTAAATATTCTTTGATTAACCTTGTATTTTCAAGTCTTATATTTTATTTCTTGTGTTTTGGTGTTTTAATGTCTTGCTTGAACTACTTATAACATCTATTTTGGTTTAGTGTCTCCATATACATGGCAGATATAATTTAGGTGTTATTTTTTTAATTTATATATATCTAAAAAAAAACTTTTTGAAATAAAGAAATTACAACTTTTTAACAATATAAATCCTCGAATGGGACGTTTTCTAGGAGACAAGTGGGGGAGTGTATTGTCACTGAACCACCATGTATTTATGGGTTGAGACATGGAAATACAACCCTAAGGAGTATTTTTAAGCTCTCACTCCTAGTGTCGTTATTTATGAGCAAGAAATGTGGTTGGATGATTCCCAATTCAAGTTTTAGTATTGTGTTAATGCACCAATTTAAATGGAGATTGAGCATATCTATGGCTCACGCTCCTGGAGATTCATGGTTGTTAGTTAGCATTGTCCCGGTTTCACATTTCATGATGTTATGTCACTTCATGCAAAATATTTCTATTACCTGGTTTAGTGTGCTTAGCCTAGATGTGGGACACAAGCCTCTCTCCATCTATGAAACACTAAAGACGACAATAAAGTTATTGACAGTGCATGAACTTTTCATTTTTCATCTACTCCTGCATGTGATTTTTCTAGTTTATTATTTAGGTTTGGTTTCTTGGAAAATTTTCCTCCCTCATATTCCCATGTCTTCATTATGGTTCTACAAGTTATCTAATTTTTCTTTGCCTCTCCTTCGTTGGTCGAAGCTTCACTCAAACTCTCCTTCCTTTCCCTTCAACTTTGTATATTGATTTTTTTTCAGTGGCTCTGCTAATTCTCGTTTTTTCCTGTGGCTTTTTCTTTTCCTATGTTTCCCAATCTCACAAACCCCTCCTGCTCCTATCCCCAATATAGAGATAAGTTGCTTTGGGATCCCCCCTGCCTCCTTTTGTTCTCATGCTCTAACTTGGCCTTGATCTGTCATCTACTCTTTCCCTTTTGTTTGTCATACCTTGTCAACAAGCTTAGGTTAGATGTGATATTGCATACCACGAGTCTCAATAAAGCTCATGTGTCCAAACAAGGGCTACCAACTATGCTCAACACTACAAGGAGCACACACCTCAGGCCATAATTTCAGGAGGAAATTGAATAGGATGAATGAGAGATATTGGTGTAATGTTATTATCTCACTGACATTGAGATCTTGATTGATATTGGCAATTGGGTACCTAACACAGGTCATATCCATTGTAGATATAACCAGTACATGTATATTGTCGATATATATCAACAACTTAAGTCTTGTTGGGTAGGTCTTATTGCACAAGATCAAGGCTACAAAGAAGATTATATTAATGTTGGACAACAAGCAACCCACCTTGCAGTCCCTAGACATAAGACTCAGTAGCATGGAAGCTCACCTGAGCATCCTAAATGACTATTATGCCTCCTATTATTATTAAGACTTTAGAGAATATTTTTTTTAGAAATAATGTGTGTAAATAGATGATTTATTTTTTAAAATAAAGGTGAAAATTTATAAAAATAAAGATGCAAATGGAAGTTGTTGAGTTAGTAGATTTAAATAGTTATTCATCTATTTTATCAATTCAAAATGATTTTGCATATTGGTATTATTAAATTTCTGAACTCTAAGTATGTTTTTAATGTACTTTTCTTGATTTGTTTATCTTTTCTTAGAGTAGTTATAGATTAAAAAAAAAAATTTTAAATTAATCTTAAATATTCTTATATTCTATGTAGTAGTTATAAATAAAAGATTTAATTTAAATCCAATATTAAATATTCTTGTATTCTCAACTCTCATAGTTATAGATGAAAGGTTTAATCTAAATTAAATCCTAAAAGTAAAGTCTTTTAAATTAAATAGATTAATTAAAAAATGTTATATTGATTCATAGTATTGTAAGAGAAGATATGAATCTTGAGAATATCTATGGTTAAGTCATGGTTAAGTGATGGTTAACTACGATGAAGTGTCATATGAAATGAATTATAGTTTTTGGGTATGTGATATGTGATGGTATTGGTCCATAGTATTGTAAGAAAACCAAGTTAAGAATCTTCATGGTTAAGTGATGATTAATCCTCATGAATCTAGTTATACAAAATGAATTATGGTTTTAGGCATATGATATTGATAAATCATAGCCAAATTTAAGAATCTTCATGATTAAGTGGAGGTGAATATTGTTATAAGCTATTTTAAATGTTTATACATTACACAGAAGACCTTTTTTGTTTAATTATAAAATGTCTTCAAATATAACACATTTTAGTTGTTGTGAAGTTGAAGGACATTTAATTGCTTCCAAACTGAAGTTAGAAGTCATGTATATATACTATTTTTTTTTGAAGAAAAAGTGTTATCATTATGAAAAATCTTAATTTTTCACACATATTTGGGTTAATTATTCACCTCCCAAATCAGCCAATATTTATCAATTCAAAATTTCTTATTGGAAAAAATTGTGTACAAGTAACCATGTAATCAAACCATGTGCACACAGTTAGGGATTGATATTATTGATCTAGGTACTAAAAAAATTGCTTCTCGTTGTAAGTATATACAAGTCCAAAGCATGATCCTTTATTATCAAAATTGTTAGACTAAAGCCCTTGACAAGAATGGAAAGAATCGTAATAAAGAGCCTCCTTAGTAAAATTTTGCAAATAAAAATACATATTCAACATAGATGAGGGAATACCAAATTCTCTAAGTTGGGTGGTGTTGGTGTCCCGTGTTTTGATAGTTTGGCAAATCAAAAGACAAGGCAACATCAGAACCAATCTTTAGAGTTACAAGATCTAGTCCTCCTGCTCTCAGAGAGGGATCTCTCAAAGTTTGTTTGCAAAGGTTTATCTTGTGTGCTTTTAGTATTGGTTTTAGACTAGTTATTAAGTGCATGTATTTGTTTGTTTGGTTGGATTGAATTGATACAGCAGAACATAAAAGGTCTAGGAAAGATATATAGGACAGTAAAATATCTGTTTCATTGGGCAATGGAGTCAAAAAGAGGTCATAACACGCTTATCAAAGGATATGGGATATCAAAGGGAAAATCTAACTTGGCCACAGGATCCTTTTGTTTTTGGAATGGAATGAACATTAATGATTTGGAAAGAGAGTTTTAATTCTCAACAAAGGGAATTTGAAAGCATGATTTGAAAAAATAAAGAGTTCCTTGATAGACAGGGCTAACCATAAATTCTACAAATCACACCTTTAAGAAAACAATGATTTCAAAACAACTTTCAAAGTAAAATCTAAGATTCGGGGAACACCCTATTTCCTCAAAGATTTTATTCTAAAGGACTTAGAAAACATAAAAGATTTACTGATAATTACAGTCATAGAAGAGGGAACACCTAAAAACATCTATGATCATAATTATAACGACCTTTAAGCCAACTGTTTAAGTGAGGACAAAGGGCAAGATCAAAATAGACCTCTCTGATTCACTATAAGAAAATATCTTCAAAGGGAGACTTCAAAAACAGTTTTTAAGTGGCAACAGACAAGCAGGGAGAACCATAAATCATGCTGAAACCAACTGTTCAAACTATTAAGGAAATAAACAAGCATGAAGACTAAAGAGAAAGATTAAAGCCTCTAAAATACTTCAGCAGAAGAAAACATAAAACAGTGAAGGATGAACAGGTCTAAGGTGCTTCCAGCAGTCATTTCTTAGCCTAATACTTTCTATCCTACTGTAGTGAGAAATTATGGAACATAATGAAAACAGGGAAAAAACATGAAACAGTTCAGAATACTTCACCAACAGCCAAGCTCATGAATCCAATGCTAGAGCCTTCTCAGGAAAAAACATGCGACAACATCATCAAGACCTCCAAGACTTCAATTTGTTCTTCAACTTCAAAGGACTATGTATTGATTTCAAAGAGTTTCAATATTACAGCTTGTGATCAAACAACAACCAACCAACCCTTCACTCATCTTCTGAAGAAGTATATATAGAAGGATGAGGAGGTGAGATCTGATAAAAGACCTCAATTTACAATTAATACAGACTTAAATGGTTTCTGGGCCTTTGAAGGGCTCAACGAAGAAAATTACATACATATCCTCTGTATTAAATGTTTTACATAAAGATTAAGCTCTATGGGAGCTTTTGTTGACCTTTGAGGCTCTGTGCGATGTCGGGGTTACTTTGTAGATATTGCTACATTTATTTCCTTGCAGAAGTGACTCCCTGGCTGTGCTGAAGGCAAATATCTGATTTCATGCAATAACTTCGGCCTGTATTTGATTTCTTTGAGGCACAGGTGTCTTTGTGGTAGCTGAGAAGAATTGATTCGTTTTAACTAAGGCGGTGGAGCTTTCTGTCGGATGTTAATCCTCTGTTCTGGTGCATTCTGGTCTTCTATACTGATACTCTTGATTTGTGATTGACTTGCTGTGTATGTCAAATGTGCAGGACTGAAACAGGAATCAAATGGCATCAATGTGTTATGAAACACCGATGAAACGTGCATTTAACACCTGTGAATGATTTCCTTTGACGAATTGAAAGCGGGAGGGTCGCCACCCTCAGCCTGCGAATTTCCTTCAGAATGGCGGAAAATCATTTAAACCCTGCAAAAATACAAACAACTATTACAAAATCCTGCATATATAGGTTGACTGCTTCAGAGGACGTGTGGAAGGAGCAGGGCCGTTGGATGGCATCATCCAACGGTCGAGATTAATCGGGGACGACCGTGGAATGGGTGAAAGAAGGATTAAATCCGAGCCGTCAATCGTATAGAGATCGACGGTCGAGATTGAACAAGGCGGTCAGAGGAGGAGGATGAATCTGAGCCGTCGATCGCACAGAGATCGACGGTCGGGATTGGGCAATGGAAAGTCAAACGGAGAGATCGGACGATGAATTGTGGGTCGTCGATCTGCAGATCAGATCGACGGCGGAGATTGATTTGCCGTTGTACAATGGTCCGGCTATCGTGCACGCACCTTCTTTAACCATAGAGCAACTTTGGCGAGCGATCACCGTTGGATCAGGGGGCCCAGATCGGATAGTCCACAACGATATCGCTGGGCGTCCCGGTCCGAACATTAACGCGTGATGGACGACGGTTTTACAAATAGTACATCGGACGCGTGGCAAGCGATGTATGGAATCGTTGGTCATCGGGCAAAAACCGCCCTCCGCCGAAGAGTGGTGCGATAAAAACCACGTGGTTTTGGGAAAACGACGCACGGCTGGGGGGTCCTCAGGGAGGCGCGCTCTGCACCGTCGAATCCTATGGATTGAATCTACGGTTAAGATCGCTCCATAATTTGCACGGACGGAAAAATTAAATAAAATGAATTTCGACGGTTTAAATAAATATCAAAGGTTTTTTAATGTTTTGCAAATAAATATTTATTTAAACCGGATAAGCGCCCGACTGGCTCAGCGTGCGGTCACGGCGCCAGGGTGTATGGGCGGAAAGGCTAGGGACTTAGCCCAAGGGGCTTAAGCCCAATATATATAACAAAATGGGTTTTTAATGGTTTTTTCTCATGATTTTCAAAGGTTTGAGGGTTCCAATAAGGCCAAGAGTGAGTCTTAGACCTTATAAAGGGGATTTTGATGAGGGGAAAAGGCAGAAATGTGAAAATGAGGGATTTTTGTGGGAAATAGGGGGATAGAAAGATGAGGTTAATTTGGGAAGAAGGGAAATGAGAAAATGGTGTTTGCAGCAATATTCTGGCTTTGGAAATCAACAGGATTTCAGAGTCTTTTGGGATGAAAACAAAAGTATAGGATCTAGACAGAGGCAGGAGGCCTTTCAAGAGTCTTTAAGAGCCAACAGATTTTTAGTAATAGAATTTGTTCCTTGAAGGCTCAAACAGTCTTAGCCACCTTTTGCTATAATAAATATTATAGGTGGCTAACAGTGGCTCCACTTGGGGATGGTGCCTTCTTGAAGGCATCAAGAACTTCAGACTCGCTTTCTCTGGGAGGCTGACCATGTGCCTAATCCTTTAATGTTCTCTGGGAGGCTGATCAGTTGCCTAATCCATTGGGTTGCTCTTCCTGTGCTGGGATGATTTTCTCTGAAAATGTATTAGCAGTCATAATAGCAATGGATCTTCATTAATACAACTTTCTACCTACCCGATCCTACTGATCTAACATTTTTTCCTTCATTAGAGTGCACTTGGATTGGCAAACTCTTTTACAACATTTTATTCTTTTGAAAGCAGTAAATCTAATCTAATTCTACTCCTTGTTTCTCCCTGAACTCAGATTTAACAGTTGAGTTCAGATGATTCTCTACCTAATCTACCATCTGTTGGGATTAAACTGTCCAACAGATTTTCATTCTCTAAATTTCTAAAACATAAATTTAAAAAAAAGTCAAGTCAAGATTAAGTTGTTTGACTTGCTGTGATCTATGGCATAAAGACAAGCTGCACATAGACATTTATTTTGCAGGAAATTAAATAAAAAATGGAAGGCTTAAGATCTGAAATTTGAAAACATTTCCTTCCTCTTTTCTACAGCTCTGATTTGACTCTTATTGAGCTGTCTTCCTTTTCCTCTGGTTCAGATTTTGAGCTGATTGGAACCAGATTTTTACACCTTTTTGACTCAGAAAAATAAAACATATTTGAGTCATCTCTCTTTGTAAATTGAGGTTCAGGTTTTGATCATGTTTGAACCTTTGATTTCTATCCTAGTCTATCTACTGATAAGCCAAGATTAAATAGTTTGGCAAATCGAATTTACTATCCTATCAGCAGAAAATTCAAAACTAATTAGTTGAGATTACGCTGTTCGACTAACTAGAAATGTGTTTTGTAGGAGTGGCATTTGAGTTTGCACACTTTCAGATTTGTTTCTCTTTTTTGGTATGGGGCTATACCTTCATTGTTTTTACAAACTGCCCTCTTTTCTTCCTTTCTTTGTTTTTGTATTTTTGATTTTTCTTACTTTGAATGCAATGGTTGGACTATGATATTGACAATGAAAAAATAAAATGCTTTGAAACTTAAGATTCTGGGCAGAAGTAATGCTTGAGCATCCTGCCATTGACAGGACCTCCATATAGGTCTTCTCCATTCATTTCTCTCAAGAAAAATGCATTGTGACCCCTCTCAGCATGAATAATATAGGGCCCTTTCAACAAGTTCTCAAATTTGCCATGTTTTCTCTTCTCTTCTTTTCTTGAATCCCACTTAAGAACAACATTCCCAACTAGGAAATTGTTTGCCTTAGTCCTCTTATCAAATAGCTTCTTTATTTTTTCTTGGACTAGCTGTGTTCTTTCATAGACTTCCTCTCTGGTCTGATGTAAATGGATTGTTTGGTTGATCCTTCTCTGTATATCATTTTCTTCACTCTGCACTTCTTGAAGGAGCTTCATGACTGGCACTCCCAACGAGGTGGGAAAGACTGCATCCATGCCATAGACTAGCTGATAGGGGGACATGTTTATTGATTTTTTTGTAGTTAGCCTATCAGCCCATAAAGCATGAATCAGTTTAATGTGCCATGATTTCTGATTTTGTTCCAACAGCTTTTTAATGATATTGATGAGGCTTTTGTTGGAAGATTCAGCTAATCCATTTCCTTGGGGATAGTAAGCAGTGGAATGGCCCGAGGTTATGTGGTATTTGTAGCAGAAATCAACCATCTTCTTAGATTTAAAAGCAGCAGCATTGTCTGTTATTATTTTTCTGGGACAACCAAATCTGGATAGGATATTTGTTTCAAGGAACTTGATAATGACAGATTCATTGGCATTTCTGGAAGGTATAGCTTCTATCCATTTGGTAAAGAAGTCAGTGGCTGTGAGGATCCACTTATGTTGAGCTGAGGAGGATGGGTGAATTTCACCAATGAAGTCCAGCCCCCATTGTTGAAAAGGTGCCTCAACTCTGATAGGATGTAAAGGTAAGGGAAGGAGTTTCCTTTTGCCATCAAAGATTTGACACTTATGGCAAGACATGACTAGCTTTTGAGTGTCAGGGAAGAGGGTAGGCCAATAGTAACCAGATCTAAGAATTTTGTTGGCTGTGGCCTTCCAGTAGAGGTGTCCTCCACATTCTCTGTCATGCAATTCATGCATGATTTTTCCTGCATCATCTTCAAGTAAACATTTAAGCAAAATTCCAACAACATTTTTCCAATATAATACTCCATTAAATATGCAAAAACTCAAAGCCTTTTGTTTCAAGAATCTAGCTTTAGTTTTAGATAAAGAAGGAGGGGCATTTAGATATAAAAGCACATAAATAATGTCAGCATACCAAGGAGAATTTAGAAATGTTTCTTCAATAACAAGAGCATCAGATTCTTCTAACACATCTACCATATTCATGTCTAGTGCTTGAAAGTTAGACTCAGCCATAAGTTTTGCTAATCCCTGCCCCTTAACTAGTTTGGTGGGCCTAATTTCTAAGTCATATTCAAGAATAGTTGCAATCCATTTTCCCCTTTTACCATCGGGGTCTTGACTTAGAATGTCCTTGACAACAGTATGTGGAACAAAAGAAATTATGTGAGAGTGTAAAATATAGACCCTAAAGTCTTTTAATGCTTTCACTAATGTTAAGGCTTTCTTCTCCATCATGTTATATTTGAGAGGAGCATCTCTCAAGGCCCTACTAAAGAAATATATTGGTTGTTCTTGCCCCAAATCATTCTTTTGAAGTAAAACTGCAGCTATTGTATGTTCAGATGCAAAGGAAAAGATATAGAAATCTTTGGTAAAATCTGGACTAATCAGGACTGGTGCTTGAGTAAGAGCTTGTTTGACCAATTCGAATGATTGTTTAGCTGGTAAAGTCCATTTTACACCTACATCTTTCTTAAGCATGTTTGTAATGTTTTTTAATAGCTCAGCAAGATTAGGAATAAACCTCCTTAGAAAATTAATCTTTCTGATGAAAGATTGCAATTATTTGAGGCTCCTTGGATGGCTGATCTGCAATATGCCATCTATCCTTGTAGGGTCTATTTTGATTCCCTCTTCCGAAATTATGTGGCCAAGAAGTTTACCTTCTTGGAGACCAAAGAGTTTTTTCTTGGGATTCAATGACAAGTCAAATTTCCTACACTTCTCAAAAAAATTTCTTAGGTGAATCAAGTGCTCTTCATTAGTTTTTGAGAAAACAGTTATGTCATCAAGTTAAATGATTATGAAATAGCCAATGTCTTCAGAAAAGGCTATATCCATGGCCCTTTGGAAGGTGGCCCCTGCATTCATTAACCCAAAAGGCCTTTTGACATACATAAAGGTGCCCCAAGGTGTGGTAAAAGCAGTTTTGATTTGATCACTTGGGAGCACTAACACCTGGTTGTAACCCGAGAACCCATCTAAGAGGGAAATCCTTTTTGACCCAACCACCTTCTGAAGTATATGATCCATTTTGGGCAATGGGTAGTTGTCCTTTAGGGATGCTATGTTTAAATTTCTGAAGTCAATACAGAGTCTGATCTCCCCTGTCTTTTCCCTAACAGAAACTAAGTTTGATATCCATTCCGAAAATCTAACGGGTACTATAATGCCAGCATCATGCATCTTTTCAATTTCGGCTCTAACTAAAGGTAATAAAAGTGGGTTTATCCTCCTCAGTTTTTGTTTGAAGGGCTTTTGATTTTCCTTCAAGGGAATCTTGTGCTGAATCATGTTAGCATCATATGATCTTAGGTCTTTGTATCCCCAAGAAAAAACATCTTTAAACTCTTTAAAGAGCTCTATATACTGCAATTTTATGTGAGCTGGGAGAGTGTTGGACAGTTTAATCATCTTGGGTTCTGCTAGGCTACCTATGTTATGTTCTTCTACATCTGTTTCCATAGGCTCCATTCTTGGTTCTTTGGCTACATCGTTAAAATCGAAAAGGTGTTCTAAAGGTGTTAGACCCCTTGGAATTTTATCATTTTTACATTGTAAGACTTCCAAGTCTTCTTGGTCTGTGTTTTCAGTTACTTCTGCTTCAAAAGGATTTTCATAATGATTTATATCAGCAGTATTTGTCATTTCAGCTTCTGGGATTTCTTCAATATATGGGCAGTTCTGATTATGGCTAGATTCTGATGTTGGTATGGTGAAATCATTTTCTGACTTTAAAAAATCATCTATGTGTTTGTCAGAATCAAACACTTGCCAGTGATCTTCGTTATCAGGTACGGCTGGTCTGTGTTTTACTTTTACACTGAATTGTTGATTTATTTCAGGTGTCTGACAATTGCTGGCATTGAAAGTGAGTTCATTTGCTAGATGATTCAATTCTCTTGGAATGAAAATAAGTTCATATTTTTCAAAGTTTTTCAATAGATCAAGGGCAGCGTTTCGATATTCCCCAAGTCTTGGATTTTTCGCTGAGTATTCTCCTTTAATTTGTTTTATGATAAGGTCAGAATCTCCTAAGATTGATATCCTCTGGGCTTCTAACTGTTTAAGTAGTTGTAAGCCTAGGAGAAGTGCTTCATACTTAGCAATATTGTTAGTGCATGGGAAATCCAATTTGTATGAAAAAATCTGTTTTGTATTTTGAATCCACACACCTTCTCCCGCGCTTGTTTTATTACAAGATCCATCAAAATTTATTTTCCAAAGTATGCCATCCTTATTTTCATTTTCTTGTTGCTGTTGATTGTCAGTGTTTTGAATTTGATCGAAGGAAAGATTGGATTGTTGTGGTGAACTGATTGGGTCTATGTTTTCTTTATCTTGTTGAGTAATGTCATCTTCATTATATAAGATAAAGGAATCTAAACTTGATTGAATAGAATAGATTGGAGAATTGTTTGGTCTGTCCATGTTGCTCACCATGTACTTCATATGAGATTCCCTGTATAGTCTTCTATTTTGGTTAAAAATGGGAATGGTGGCATAAGACATGTCCATTTGAAGGCTTCCCTGAAGTTTGGCTCCCCAAGATCTTGATAAGAGCATGCCATACTTAGGGGGAATGTCAGCTACAACTATATCCATAACTAGACTCTTAGCAGGGATCTGAGCTAGAGTAACACATCAATATTTGATTAAACCCAAAAATTTGACTCGACTTGAGTCAAAAGAATACAAATCTTTGTATGGTTTAGTAATCTCTAAGCCTAATCTCTCCATTACCACTTTGGGCATCAGATTGTGTGAAGCTCCCGAATCTAACATGGCATTGTGTAAAATTTTCTCGTGTATGTTCAAGCTAACATAGAAGGGAGGGACAACCCCTTCTTGATATTTTCCTTCAACTTCTGGACCAAACAACAACTCAGGTTTGTCATCTGTCAAGTTTAAAGTGTCTGTATCACTTCCTAAGTTCAAAGCTTTCAAAACTTGGTTTTTGTACACTTCTTGGGTTACTAGTTCAACTAGGGGGATGGTGACTTTTATCTTGGCAATCTCTCCCTCAAGGCTGAAAGGGATAACTAACTTATTTGTATTTACATCTGTCTTTTCAATTGAATTCTTTTCAGCAACTTTGATTTTCTGAACCTTGTTTGGAATGGTGATTGGGATAATTTTATTAGGACCACTAGCTGAAGTGCTAGGGGTACTCTGTTCAACATTTGGCTGAACACCTTTGTCTTTTCTTGAATCTGGTTTTTTAGTCGAAATGTTGGTTTTCTCTGCTGTTTTTTTGGGCTGATTTTTTGCATTTTTCTTGACAGCAGTGCTAGTGTTCTTATCTTTTGATTTATCTATGTTTCCATTTCTCCTAAGATCATACTGTTTATGTATCTCCATGATTGCATTTTCAAAACCTAATCTATAGTCATCAGAATCTTCATAGGTATTTGTATTTTGATCAGAAGAGAAAAAATCTTGTTCTTCATGAGTGAGGAAAACATCATCTCCACTATCTGATCCAATCAAGTTTACATGGGATTCTTCCAACCTTTCCAACTCCCTATCTTCCTCATATTGATCTACATAGTTTTGTTGGAAGAGAGGTCTAATCTGTTGGTCATTTTCGTTCTGTTTGTCTTGATTGTTTTCTCTTCTAAAATTCTGATTTCTATTTCGAGGAGCAACTTGGTTTTGATTTGCTTGTGCTTTTTTAATTATAGTCATCTCTTTCATCATTTCTTCTAACATCCTCTCCATTTTTGAGTTTGAAGTAGAAGGAGTGGACTCTTCTCTAAAAGACACTCTCTTCTCAGTTTTCATTCTTGCTCTCTTCTCCATCAAGTTGACTTCCACAGAAAGAGCACCCTGTTGCATATCTTCCAGAGTTGCAAAATTTCTTTCTCTCAGCTGATAGGTCACGTCAGAGTCAAACCCTTCCGGAAATTTATTTAAAGCTGAGCCCTGTGGAGGTTTTAGTTCTGGGGAAAGTGCATTATACACACTATTAAATCTAGTGCAATAGGCTTGCACACTTTCCCCAGGGTTTCTATGGAGATTTTTGTAATCAGAAAGGACTTGGAGAGGATTCTTCTTCACTTCCCATTTGTTCAAGAATGTTTGATGGAAGCCTTGGAGATCATTAATACTATGGGGGGCTAGACCTTTGAACCATTTTCTTACTTCCCCCCCCTAAACTCTGGGCAAATAACCTAAGCTTGACAGAATCATCATCGCTTTCATTTCTGTCGAAGTAGTCATTCATTTTATCTACATGTTGTGATGTGGTTGTAGCATTGTTGGCATCATACAATGGAATTTTGGACTGATAGTCCTGTGGAAGATTAACTAATGGTACAGGAAGGACTAGGGGAGCATGCCATGCTGCCATGATAGGTGGTGGGGGCTGATTTATAACAGGAACAATGGGCGAAGGTGTAGTGGTTTGAACAGTGGATGAAGGGTGGGCAGAAGTGGATGGACCAGGAATAGATTGTTGAGCTGATCTTGGATGAGAGACACCTAAATTTAGAAGGAAATGTAAATCAGGTGGTGTGGTTTCTCTACTACCAGGTTTTTCACTTTGTTCTGGGGATGAAAGTGAGGACTCGGAATCTATTTGAATTATATCATCAAGTGACCTTGTTCTAAAAGGATTTCTTAAGTCAACTTGTGATTGGTGTAGGGCTGCGAGATTTTCAGGGACTGAATTAGATCTCAAGGGTGATCTGAAAACAGTTGAAAATTTTATCTTGGAAGACTTCCTAAGTATACTTTCAGGGTTGTCAACTTCTTCCAGTGGGTTTGGGTCTGGGTAGGTTCTAGTATATTATGGGAGCCACTATGCTATGTTTTTTAGACCTGGCTAGAAAGAGAGTTTAACCAAATATGACAATCTTTAAGAGGCTAACTGATCTTTTCAGAAGAAGGAAATTTTTAATCTTAAAGCCTTCTAACTGAGCTTGTATGATGCTATTTAGAATTGGGATCTTCCCAGTGGAGTCTCAAGGTCTATTTTTAGGATTTTGGAGTCGCCAGGTGGAAATTTTTAGCTCTTTTGGAGGTAAAAGGTTTTATGGTCCACCACCAAGTTTATTATGAAGCCAAACTGAAATGTTTTGGGTTTTTCTGAGTTATTTTGGTTTTTATAGGTTATGAGAGTGTTCTAAGTTTGATTTAACACTTCGCTAGGGTCTCAAAACGTACAAAGTTTACTCTTATGGCTTGGTAACTGGAATCTTCAAGGTTTGACAAGGCCTTATGAGAATCCTAAGAATTACTTAGTTTGTCACTGATTCAAAAGGTCCTATCATGATTACCATTGCTTGGTATTGCTTGGAGAAAGTTACTTATGTTATGCTGGACAGTGAGCGTTTTGCTTCACAGATTTTACTCAAGGTCCCATCGTGATCGCCATTATGTTGGTGTCCCGTGTTTTGATAGTTTGGCAAATCAAAAGACAAGGCAACATCAGAACCAATATTTAGAGTTACAGGATCTACTCCTCCTGCTCTCAGAGAGGGATCTCTCAAAGTTTGTTTGCAAAGGTTTATCTTGTGTGCTTTTAGTATTGGTTTTAGACTAGTTATTAAGTGCATATATTTGTTTGTTTGGTTGGATTGAATTGATACAACAGAACATAAAAGGTCTAGGAAAGATATATAGGACAGTAAAATATCTGTTTCATTGGGCAATGGAGTCAAAAGGAGGTCATAACACACTTATCAAAGGATATGGGATATCAAAGGAAAAATCTAACTTGGCCACAGGATCCTTTTGTTTTTGGAATGGAATGAACATTAATGATTTGGAAAGAGAGTTTTAATTCTCAACAAAGGGATTTGAAAGCATAATTTGAAACAATAAAGAGTTCTTTGATAGACAGGGCTAGCCATAAATTCTACAAATCACACCTTTAAGCAAACAATAATTTCAAAACAACTTTCAAAGTAAAATCTAAGATTCGGGGAACACCCTATTTCCTCAAAGATTTTATTCTAAAGGACTTTAGAAAACATATAAGATTTACTGATAATCACAGTCATAGAAGAGGGAACACCTAATACATCTATGATCATAATTATAACGACCTTTAAGCCAACTGTTTAAGTGAGGACAAAGGGCAAGATCAAAACAGACCTCTCTGATTCACTATAAGCAAAGAACTTCAAAGGAGACTTCAATAACAATTTTTTAAGTGGCAACAGACAAGCAGGGATAACCATAAATCATGCTGAAACCAACTGTCCAAACTATTAAGGCAATAAACAAGCATGAAGACTAAAGAGAAAGAGTAAAGCCTCTAAAATACTTCAGCAGAAGAAAACATAGAACAATGAAGGATGAACAGGTCTAAGGTGCTTCCAGGAGTCATTTCTTAGCCTATTATTTTCTATCCTACTGTAGTGAGAAATTATGGAACATAATGAAAACAGGGAAAAACATGAAACAGTTCAGAATACTTCACCAACAGCCAAGCTCATGAATCCAATGATAGAGCCTTCTCAGGAACAAACATGCGACAACATCATCAAGACCTCCAAGACTTCAATTTGTTCTTCAACTTCAAAGGACTATGTATTGATTTCAGAGAGTTTCAATATTACAGCTTGTGATCAAACAACAACCAACCAACCCCTCACTCATCTTCTGAAGAAGTATATATAGACGGATGAGGAGGTGAGATCTGATAAAAGATCTCAATTTACAATTAATACAGACTTAAATGGTTTCTGGGCCTTTGAAGGGCTCAACGAAGAAAATTACATACATATCCTCTGTATTAAATGTTTTACATAAAGATTAAGCTCTGTGGGAGCTTTTATTGACCTTTGAGGCTCTGTGCGATGTCGGGGTTACTTTGCAGATATTGTTGCATTTATTTCCTTGCAGAAGTGACTCCCTGGCTGTGCTGAAGGCAAATATCTGATTTCATGCAATAACTTCAGCCTGTATTTGATTTCTTTGAGGCACATGTGTCTTTGTGGTAGCTGAGAGGAATTGATTCGTTTTAACTAAGGCGATGGAGCTTTCTGTCGGATAAAACACTCTGATATTTCCTTAAAACTGTGTTTAAATCCAGGGATTAGGCTTTTGATAGACATCTTAGATATAATCCCCACAAATCTATCTCTTAATCCTCTGTTCTGGTGCATTCTGGTCTTCTATACTGATACTCTTGATTTGTGATTGACTTGTTGTGTATGTCAAATGTGCAGGACTGAAACAGGAATCGAATGGCATCAATGCGTTATGAAACACCGATGAAACGTGCATTTAACACCTGTGAATGATTTCCTTTGACGAATTGAAAGCGGGAGGGTCGCCACCCTCAGCCTGCGAATTTCCTTCAGAATGGCGGAAAATCATTTAAACCCTGCAAAAATACAAACAATTATTACAAAATCCTGCATATATAGGTTGACTGCTTCAGAGGACATGTGGAAGGATCGGGGCCGTTGGATGGCATCATCCAACGGTCGGGATTAATCAGGGACGATCGTGGAATGGGTGAAAGAAGGATTAAATCTGAGCCGTCGATCGTATAGAGATTGACGGTCGAGATTGAACAAGGCAGTCAGAGGAGGAGGATGAATCTGAGCCGTCGATCGCGCAGAGATCGACGGTCGGGATTGGGCAATGGAAAGTCAAACGGAGAGATCGGGCGATGAATTGTGGGTCGTCGATCTGCATATCAGATCGACGACGGAGATTGATTTGTCGCTGTACAATGCCCCGGCTATCGTGCGCGCACCTTCGTTAACCATCGAGCAACTTTGGCGAGCGATCACCGTTGGATCAGGGGGCCCAGATCGGACGGTCCACATCGATATCGCTGGGCGTCCCGGTCCGAACATTAACGCGCGATGGACGACGGTTTTACAAATAGTACATGGGACGCGTGGCAAGCGATGTATGGAATCGTTGGTCATCGGAAAAAACCGCCCTCTGCCGAAGAGTGGTGCGACAAAAACCACGTGGTTTTGGGAAAACGGCGCACGGCTAGGGGGTCCACAGGGAGGCGCGCTCCGCACCGTCGGATCCTATGGATTGAATCGACGGTTAAGATCGCTCCATAATTTGCACGAGCGGAAAAATTAAATAAAATGAATTTCAACGGTTTAAATAAATA
Organism: Pinus albicaulis; assembly: GCA_034641835.2. Lineage (NCBI taxonomy): Eukaryota > Viridiplantae > Streptophyta > Pinopsida > Pinales > Pinaceae > Pinus > Pinus albicaulis. The sequence goes on from CM076569.1 coordinate 439,684,061, forward strand.
TCAAAGGTTTTTTAATGTTTTGCGAAGAAATATTTATTTAAACTGAATAAGCGCCCGACTGGCTCAGCGTGCGGTCACGGCGCCAGGGTGTATGGGCGGAAAGGCTAGGGACTTAGTGCAAGGGGCTTAAGCCCAATATATATAACAAAATGGGTTTTTAATGGTTTTTTCTCATGATTTTCAAAGGTTTGAGGGTTCCGATAAGGCCAAGAGTGAGTCTTAGACCTTATAAAGGGGATTTTGATGAGGGGAAAAGGCAGAAATGTGAAAATGAGGGATTTTTGTGGGAAATAGGGGGATAGAAAGATGAGGTTAATTTGGGAAGAAGGGAAATGAGAAAATGGTGTTTGCAGCAATATTTTGGCTTTGGAAATTAGCAGGATTTCAGAGTCTTTTGGGATGAAAACAAAAGTATAGGATCTGCACAGAGACAGGAGGCCTTTCAAGAGTCTTCTAGAGCCAACAGGTTTTTAGTAATAGAATTTGTTCCTTTAAGGCTCAAACAGTCTTAGCCACCTTTTGCTATAATAAATATTATAGGTGGCTAACAGGTGGGAAATATCTTATCTCAACCATCGGGTGTAAAAATTTGAAAAACATGTAATGAAAAGATAAACCAAAAGATGTATTTATCTAAAAGTACAATTTCTATCCCACTAATGTTCTTTGTGCACATCAAGTTATACATATAAAATTGTCAATAAACCTCAAAGGTAATAATTTTAGAAAACCATTCAATGCTTTCATGAAGCTTGTTTTGTTAATATTTTTTTACAACATTTCTTTGTGCTTCATGTACATATTTGCATGCCACAACCAAGAGATATTGGGGAAATTTTAAAAGTACTACATATGAGGGTTTGTCTTTACTATAATAGATTACTCAAGCTAATGATCTTTGTCACTATAAAACTAAGAAATATTGGGGTTTCTACCCTACCCTGGCCATCGTTGTATAGTACAAGGGAATGCTTCTCTCCTCGTGCCGCAATTACCTGGCATAAATATAATCAACACAACAATAATATATTACCAACATATAATACACTAATAAAAACAAATTGCAAACAAATATATTGGAATAAACATGAAAAATCACCAACTAGAGGGTTGTCGACTAGCCAAGCATGTTCCAGGGGTGGAAGATCTACAGAAGAAACCCTTATATCTGTAATATAATAGTGCAATTCTAATTAGAATTCATATTGGCATTTAAATTAATACAAACATGGAAATATGGATTATATCAATTGGAATTCCCATCAAATGTACCTGGAATGGTAGGAAAAATAGAATTATACTTCATTTGTCTATGTCCTTGACTTGAAGGCATGATAATGGGTTTTTGCACCTCTACAAACATCCAATGGGATATATATATATAATCACTTAGGAAAATAAAAGATACAATGTTGGACTCACCTTAGACAATAGATGATGCATTGTTGGAGTGAGGAAATCCTCGCTTGTTAAGGTGTTTAAACTGAAAGGGTTCACATTCATATGCAGGAACAATCAAATCAATTTCTAAATTAACTTCGTTTTTCTTTTATTTTTTCTTTTTAGGCTAAGGAAACCCTTCTTTCTCTTCAAAGAAGATTCAAAAGAACTTAACCCAATAGTGAAGTCATAATCCAGAATATGAAGATTGTTGGAATCATCCAACATTTTTTTAATCAAACTGGTCAAAAGTTCAGTTGTGCTCAATGTAGCAGGAGGATTGTTTCGAAACAAGTCTAAGTATCCAAAAAATCTTCTCTATCCAAGTGAAGGTGTTCAACATTTACATCAACATTATGACTATCCATAACCTCTATACTTATTTTATGAGATCCATTGAATGAATCAGGCATGGTATCACGATTCAGTGATGGATGAATCCACTAAGGGGGAATATAACCAATCAACCTTTATGGCATGCTTACGGATGTTGCCATGAATATACCATAAGCAATCACAAGTTGTAAAATTGGTGTGATGTCAAGTGACCTAATATTGCTTATCAGGTTTATTTTTCCTCTTCACCCAATATACATGGGATATGCTCTCATGAGGGTTGCAGTCACTATCTAAATGCTTATCGCTTTTTCCACTGATGATTCAAATTGATTCTTTTTTTTTGTAGTTGTTCAAATATCCTTCATTTTTCAAAATTTATTTGAACTGATAACATGGTTCAACATTTTTTAGAAGAACATAAAACAACCAATCCATCCTATGAGCATAGTTTTTTCTTCTATCATATAGAAAGTTAGTTATTTTGAGGTCTAAAATGGGCCTCCTAAGGAAATTATAAAATAATAGTGGAAATAATAAAATAAGATTAGATTACATCATCAAATTTTAGAGAGAAAAAATAAAAAACTATTTTTTCAACTCGTATTTTAACTTATTTCCCTACGAGTTTACTCAAATTTCGAGCGGGAATACTCATTGGATGAAAAAACTTGATTCCTCATCCAAGGAATACCCATGTTACATACTTTCAATAGACCTTGTTGCACGAAAAATGACAAATACATGAAAAACGTGATTACAATCACATTTTTTCATATATTTCTCATTTTACCTGTAGCATGGTCCATCAAAAGTATGCAACATGGGTACTCATTGGATGATGAATTAAATTTTACATCGAACAAGTACTCACGCTCGAAATTTGAGTAGCTCCTTAGGAAGATAAGTTGAAAATACGAGTTGAAAAAATAGTTTTAATATTTTTTAATCTTTTTACTTTTTTACTCGAAAAATAATGAATCCTTAGTGAGATAATTTGAAAATACGAGTTGAAAAAATAGTTTTATTATTTTTTAATCATTTTATTTTTTTACTCCAAAAATGGTGAATCATCCTCCATGGTTGACATCATCATATTGAATCTTATTAGTTCTTATAAAGATTATTTTAGTTGTACATTTTCCTTAGGAGGCCCATTTTAGACCTCAAAATTCCCTAATGGGTAGGAATCCACAACATTGTTTGTCTCCTGGTTAACGTGTGAAAAATATCGACAACCTTTCACCCACATTCGTAAATGTAAAACACTAAGCTAATGAATAACTATCCTCTTTATGAAACATAAAAAAAAAAGTATGTGAACTTACAAATCTTATCATCAACAACCCAATTCTTGTGGAAATAGTCCAATCACTTCTCTTTATTTGCAAATTTGTTGAAAAATCCATCAATTGCATTGACCACTTCATCATTGGGGCAATTTTTCATGATATAACCTAACTGATTAAACTTTTCATTTGCTTTTGTTTGACTAGTTAACAATCAGTTCACATTTTTTAGCGATATCCTTCGTACATGCCAAACACACAAGATAACTTCACACCTTGTGATTCTCCTGCCAGATTTAATTCACTTTAAGTGTGGGATTATTTTAATAAATAAAAGTTCCAACCTAGAATAAGATGATCAAAGTTACCTTAGAGCAGTGATTTCAACCAATGCATCATCAACCACGAAGGCATTGACTTTCGAATCAGAGCGAAGTTCGTAACACCTATGCATGAGGTGCTCCAATCATAGTGCAATATATTTTGATGTATTATGTGATGTCACCACCCATGCAATTGACAACCCACTTTTTTACTCACTAAACACCACGAGTGTGTACAACTGGTACTCTTATATTTCAAAAACATAAAGTGAAGGTTAGGTCATCAATCATATTAAATCACTACAAATCAAATTATTTAACTAAATCAAACATTGAAGATACACATACCACATATTTATTTGTATTCAAAGTTGAATCCATGATTATTATTCTATTAAGACATAGCTTGACCATGGTCTCCAACATCCACTTCGTTTGAATTCTAGCTATAAAAATGATCTCTCCACCATTGGGATTTTGGTAAAAGAAAAAACATCTTGGTGTTTTTTATACCAAAGGTTCATACTCATTTCATCATTTTTGTGTAGTTGATAGTTTCCTTTCATCAGGAAATTATAGATGTTGACAACGTTTTTCCTAGATAGAATAAATCCCTATCTCGAGTTGCCACATTCATATCAACATATTTCAAATTGTGCATTTTACACACTAAATCAATAATCACTTTTAATAAAAGACAACTTTCTCCATAAGAAATCATGTTCCTTGAAAGCCTTGGCTTATGTAGAGTCGTAGCATCACTTGAAGTCTCATGTTGGCCATGACAAGGCGATCCTTCCCCATCTTCATGCTCATACATGTTTTATGTTAATATTGCTATCTGTGGGCTTTGAATCATAACCTTTACAATGAAATGGCATTGGCATCTCCTCCTTTTCACAAATGAGGCCCTTCATTTCATTTTTTGTTCTCCTCTTTTATCCTCGGGGTCATATGAGAAATCATAACTACATACAAAGTTTTGAAATATCAATATATACGAAAATTGATAAAACATTATTAATACCAACATATAAATAATGCACGCATAATGTACTTACACTTCATATCACATGGAAGAACTAGCCTTTGGAAAGTACAAGGAGCTTTTGGATTCATCTCCTCTCCTTTAATAAAGTTAGGAAGTCTATGTAAAGGGATGTTTTCAATCAAATCAATACTATTTTTCTTTCCATATACTTCATTAGAGACTAGTTCTTTCCTAGAAAATATGACCTTGTCTTTAAGTTCTTGAACTGGAAGCCCCATAATATTTTTCCATTTGTGCTTTCCCATTTTGCATCAATATCTACAACAACATGGAAACACATTTTGAAAACATTCATTCATTCATAATATATTATTGAGTCTTTATAGAATTATTCAAAATTTCCATCCATTAAAGAATTCTATAGATTTTGAACTAAGTGTGTATCATTGACAATTACAAATAGTTTGGATTAGGGCTAGTAATAGCCATATATACTAGTAGTAATGAGCATTGATTATTAATTAAAATATATCAACTAATGACAATTTTCTCAATCCAATTATTATTGAGATTGGTAACTAAATGAACATAGTTTAAGTGAATGTTTCTATATTATCATTGCATAAACTACAAAACAATGCATTAACTACTCATAACCAATCCAATTATGGATATACTTATTTGTATACATAGTAAAATGGGAATGGAAGATTACATATTATTACACATACTAAAATGGAAATGGAAGATTACATATTATTATACATAGTAAAATGGGAATGGAAAATTATGGTTGAGAGGTTATTTATCTAATAAAATAGAGTATATATTTATATAAAAAATATTGTTTTAAAATAGACAAACTAACGTAATTGAGAAAATATTTAAACTTTATCCCATTTTAATGTGTATTTTGAGAGAATTTAGCACATCCTATGATTTTTTTAGTTCTAACATCCTCCTACAAATTATGAATAGACTTTTTAACTAGATATCAAGTCTAATGACCAATAATTATTGCAACGAAATATATAATTACAGGTTAAACAAGTGAAAGTTAAAATATTCAATAATTTCATGTGGAGAAACCAAAAGGAGAAAAGGCTCAACATTATGGACAATCATAATTTACAATATAAGTTATAAATTTATGGAAATTCAATAATTTATCTAGCTTCTTCTTTACATTCTTTATTATAAATAAGAAACATTTAAAAATAATGTTTTAAAGTAAAGATACAAGACAAAACAAAAAGAATAAGGTAATAACATTTAAAATAAATAAATAAAATTGTTGTTCAGAGACCTTTCGGTGACAATCACTTAAGTAAAGATATCGTGACGCATTTTGAACCAGCCAGTGTGGTTCATCTTCAGGACAAATGAGAAATCAGATCGTGGCAACCCATTTTAAATAGGTGAAGAGAAGGGGATAACTAGCCATTAGAATATAACGACTAGTTTGACTTAGAAAATGCCAATACAGAGGCATAAAAATGCTATTAATTTGTTAAGAAAAAAAATATACAAGCAAAAACATCAACTTGTCCTTGTTACCTTGCCTCGGTATTCCTTCCACCGCAGTACAAAATCCACAAGCTTGCAAATTTCCAATCGTTGCCAATTAGTGTTGTTAGAGTCCGTGGAAGAAATCACAACTCTATGATACAAAATAGATTTGGGATATGTAGTGTCATCATTTTAGTTATAGTAAGAAAAATATGTACTCTAATTTTAATACATGATGAAGTGAAATTATGAAACATATGCATTAAAGTGATAATTTGGGCATTGTTTCTCTACAACAGTTGAAAATTGCATTATAAATAAATAAATGCTCTTATAAGGCTAACTTGCATTATAAATAAATAAATTGAGTTACCGTCCAAATGCCCTTTATTTCAGGATAACTTGGAAACCATCAACCACATGTTGGACCAATGCCGTACTGCCAATTTCTTGTGGGAAAGAATTGCAGTCTTATGTCGACGTTCCAACCGAGCAAGGGGCAACATCATTAACACCATCAGTAGCTGGCAGGACAATCCATACACCAGCACTCTCCTAAATAGACTCTGGTAGATCCTTCCAGGCATCCTCATTTGGAACATCTGGAAGGAATGAAACAACCACATCTTCAAAGAGAAGGCATCCACTTCAGATCAGCTCTGGGACAGGATCCACAATAACCTCTCTGAAACTCTGGCCTTAGATGCCTGGATTCAGGAGGATCTCCCTACCTCTGCAGCAGAATGCCACATATGGAACAATTGGCAAATGAGTCTGAACACCCCCCTGGACATCAATCCTAGAAGAGCAGGTAGAACCCCTGCTCCTGAAAAATGGTCTCCCCCCTCTAATGGCTTCTTCAAATGCAATTTTGATGGTGCATCCAAAGGAAACCCTGGAAATGCAGGATTCAGAGGCATTATCAGGAACTCTCAAGGAGACCCTCTTCGGATTTACTACGGGAACATAGAATGGGACAACAATAATTCGGCGGAGTTGGAAGGGCTTATACATGGTATTCAAATTTCCATCAAGTTTCATTATTTCCCTCTGGAATTGGAGGGAGACTCGCAAATCATAACTATGGTTGCCACAAAAATCCTCCAAGGAACGACTTCCTCAAAAGTATCCAACAGTTAGAGACTTGCCCATAAGCTCAAGGTGTTGGAACTGTTGATTCACAACCACAGAGCCATTACTTTTGGTCACGTTCGCAGGAAGGCCAACTCCGTTGCGGATCTCCTGGCGAACAAAGGGGTGGAAAGCAACTGTGAGCTGCATCATTCCACCCTAACAAAGGTTGCGGAGGAATCACTCAGACAAGATTGCCTCACTCTAATTTAGAAGGATCTGCTCCCCCCGGATGTGGGTGATAGAACTGACATGCTTGACAATCACATCCCACACTCCCCGGAGGGTGGAGATCTTCTACGCAGAGCCTCACTTGCTGCGGATCCTCAAACCGTTAGCCACTCGCACGAGACTCACAAAATTAGAAATGATGACGAGAGGACAGGGACTGCGTCACCATGTCCAGAGCATCACCTCGCATCTATCACCATAAATTATCACCATGATTAACCCATATTGCAACCATCCCCCTTCCCTCGAGCCTACTCAAGTGATCGATCATAGCACATAGATGCATGTGAAGCCTACTCATTGCTATCCTCCTAGCACATACCCCAACCCCTTTTAAAACACAGTATTTTATCTCTGCCTTTCGCCTCTTTAACTCTGCTCTGGCTTCTCCCTGACTCCAGAAGGTTGTGAAGCTCTATACTCAGCGTTGTGTTGCGCAGTCTCCTTTGGGTTGCAGCATCCCTTCCTGAGCACCTTCCCCCCTGCTATTCCTACCCCCTGAGCCCCAGCGCTGCTTGCCTTTCTGTGTTCCCCTCCCGGAACATCTCCCCCTGCCTCTTCGCGCAATAGCCCCCAGACTTCGCCAGAGAACTATTAGAGGCGGACAGAGAGGGGCTCTCCCTGGCCGCTATCATCGTGGCGAGGACAATCGTCTAGATTCGATGGAAGGCTCCTCATCCAGCACTTTTGTGCGTCAATGTCCCGATCCTGAGCAGAATGAAGCAGCCCCTAGGAAAGCTGTGCAGAGAGGAAGACGTGGCCCGCGGAAGTCCACCATATCTCCCCAGACGCACCTCCAGCACCGCAAAAATGACCCATTTTTGGTTCAGGAGGAGGAAGAGAAGGATTCAGACGTCTGGGTGATGGATTCTGATGGCAACTGGACGCGTGTCCCCGACGACGTAGATCTGGACTCCCCCATCCTCTGCGCATCGGTCCACAAACCCAGGCGTACAGTGGCAGAGGCGGAGGAAGTTGTTGCGTAGGCTCCTGCTTGCCCCATTGAGGAGGAGGTCCCCAACAGTGATGATGAAGACGAAAATTGAAGCCTGCGCAGTTGCACAATTCTCCCATGTTTTTTGTCAAGCCTGCCATCAGTGATTTTTTGCTATCGTTTACTTTGTGCTACTTAGATACACTAGCGCTACTGTGCATAATGTAATTTTCTGTTTTAAGTTTTGTTCGGGCTGGTTTCCTCCTCTGAGGCAGCCTAGAATTCGTGTAACTAAGGCTGGGGTTGGCTAAGCGCAGCTTGCCAACCTAGCCTATAGCATATGTAACTTCTATGTTTTCAAATTAATAGAATAGCCTAACTTACCAAAAAAAAAAATGGGGACTAAATTGCACCCTCAATTTAACATTAAATGGTTTCGACAGGAAACAAAACATTTCTTCCTATAGATATGGGAATAAAGAAGATGGAGGGGATGTGTAGCATGTCATGGATTCTGCACTTGGATATGACTCTCAACAAAATAATGAGTCAAAATATGGGAGAAACAATAAAATAGAGTAAACATATGAACAAGTTGTATAGTTTGGTAGCCTTTTCAATTTTGTGATGCAGCTCCAATTATTTCAAGAGAATCATATATATTCTTCATCCTGGGTCACAAATCAAGATCTTCTTCTACACATGCAAGAGCAATATGGAATACAACAAGTACTTCTTTCTTGGTATACACTTCTTGCAGGAGTGATGAATCCACAATTTCTGATAGTGGGTGTTCCTCTTTGAATTATTTTCTAACGCAAGTGACCAACTCCATGTCAAAGGATTCAAGTTAGAATGTTAGAGATCGACCTGTAAGCATTTACAAAAGGACAACTCTAAATGAATAAAAATCCCCTTTATGTGTTAGCTTGTGGGAAGGAACAGAGGCTTTTGCAACCTGGTAATTACTCACAAACTAATTTGAACTTCCATCATTAGGTGTCCATTCTATAACTAATCTTATAAATACTCTTGGGAACGTGATTCCATGAGCAACAACTGAGGTTTTTCCACTAAGAAGTCCTCCACTTTGTCAAGGTGCAACTTCGCTACCTGCGATAATAATTAGACAACCCGAGAGAAAAAATGATATATATGGTTGCATATTGTTATCCAATAGAATATTTGTAGGCTTAATGTCTCCATGTACATATTTACAAGAACTGCACTCATGCAGATAGGCCAAACTGCATGCGGTTCCCTTGGAAATATTTATCCTAGATCAAGGGTGTAAATGGATGTCCTAATCTACCTGTAGGAATTGGTAGGAATTGTCAGGCTTGTTGTCAACCAACACATGCAATTTAGATTCTCCCACAACATATAAAAAAATATGATATTTTTAAATAGAGAGTTAGCTTCAAACCTAAAATTGGTAGTTATAAACAAATAAAAAATTCATGCATTTGATATAGATCATCATGAATTAATAGATTGAGGTGGTCTCAACAACTTTGCAATAACAACTTGTGTTTTTAACCTGGAAGTAAGCCTTCCTACCTGAGGACTACAAACAAAGTAGGTCAAAAAACTTTTTTCAAAGCAACACTCTAGGATTAATGCAAACAATGAATCAAATAGGTCTAATAAGCATCGTTGAAAGTGAAGAAATTGCAAGCACAAGGTACTTCTTTTCTGTGGCCATTGTGTTTTCAATTTATTTGGTTTCCATAGCTTCCACCCCTGGGGCTTTGGGAAACTGCAAGATTCAACCTTGTTATACATGGATTTATAATGTGTTTCTTGCGACTAGCTAGCAAATTTAATTTGCTTAAATGTTCCCCAACAAGCAAACCCAAGAACTTGTACAGAACAAGAAGATGGATTCTAAGGAATCCCAACCAAAATCAATGGTCCCTCCCTAGAGGCTTTCTCAAGATGCAAACAACAAGAGGGCTCCGGGAGATATTGGTAACATTGTGGAATATGTTGGTGGTAAATGCAATGTCACAAAGGAAGGAGTCAATGGGAAACCTCTTGCCCAGGTATCTCACCCTATTATAAGGAGTTTTGGTGCTTAGCTACTTGCACAGGCAGTTGTGAAAAAGGGGATCGTTGCTTCCAATAACCAAACTCAACCACCGGTTGTGATTCCAAAGGTAGACGTTGTGCGAGGAAACAAACAAAGGAGGACTAGCAAGAGAAAGGACATTCCTTTGACAATTGTAGTGACCAATGAATCAGATGAGTGTTATTTTTGAACAACCACACAGAATAAAGCCAACTTGTAATCACAATGCTGGAGCTATAGGGAACAAAGAGAAACATCAATTTTTAAAAACAAATCCTAAATCACTAACCATGTCACTTGCATCTAGAAGTGCATTAGCGTTGTGTGGGTTTAGATTTGATGATGAAATGATTGAGGTAGAGGAGGACCCCTTGCCAAACATTGATGTGGGACCTTGATAACCAGTTTGCGAAGGTTGAATATGTTGAGGATATATACAAGTTCTATCATAGAACATGGCAAGTGAGTTGTGTGCCAGATTATATGCCTAGACCACAAGAGATTAATGTACAAATGACAACAGTACTAATAAATTGGTTAATTTAGTTACATTATAGATTTGGGTCGATGCCAAAGACTTTGTATCTTACCAAAAATCTTATTGATAGATAATTTACTACTCAACTTGTATCAAGGAGAAACTATCAATTAATGGGTGCCACTGCAATGCTTCTAGCTTTAAATTATGAGGAAATTTAGGCTCCAGAGGACATCTTAGAAAATAAATTTGACAGGAAACATGTACTGGTTATGGAGAATACAATGCTCAACAAACTTAAATTTCATCTCACAGTCACAACTCCATATGTCAATGTTGAAATGCGGAAAATACATTATATATAGCAATCACAATACTCAATTCAGAAGATTAAAAAAAGTCTATTTCTTTCTAGTTTAGATCCTAATGATTTCCATATGCTAAGATTTTATTGAGTATTGTCTTGCTTTATAAAGTGTTATATGTATTGCTTTTAGATGTTTATAGATAAGAACTTCATTCAAGCTTTGCAAATTCATTTCAAATAGACTAGATTTCTCTTAGATCAAAAGCTTTTGTTAGAAAATCAGAAACGCAGAAATAATTTCTTATCTTGATAATTACTTGTGATTTCTTTGCAAACCTATTAGCTTCTTTTATGCCTTCTTTTATCTTTTTATCATCAAGCAACTGCCAAAAACATATATGCGTGAATATCAAAACAACAAGGAGACAAGATGTAGGCTCTCAACCAAGGAAAAACCCCTCTTCTAGGGGAAGACCCAAAAAATATCCTCTCCATTTAGAACCAAATAAAATGAGACAACCAAGACCCTTTGACCAAGACAAAAACCTTCTCCAATCCACCAAGTCAGCCTCCTAAGATAGTCCTTCCAAGATGACAAAGATCAACTTCTAGTCAACAAGAGTCAACCTTCTTCAATATTACATCAATCATAGATTTCAGCCTCCTGCATCAATATTTTGGCCTTTGCTGCAGACCTGCAATTTCAGCCCCTTCTTGCAACTCAGAATCTCGCACATGTGAGCTAGAAACAAGAAAAATGAGTTTTTTTTCCTTTGCTAGGGTTTATTCTCCTTCTCCAAGCCTTTTTTCACCTTTTTTTCTTGCCTTCGCACTCCCTTTCAATTGCATATTGAACTCTTCTTGGATAGATGCTCAAATAGGTCGAATGCACAACTAATATATAGTATTTTTGTGTGGGTTAATTCCCTTTATGAGGCCGACTTAGTGGAGGAGCCATATTTGACCAAATTATATAAAATAAATTTTCTTCTTTGATATAAAATGCTCAATAAGGGGCCATTACATGATGACAAGGACAATGACTTATGACACAAGCCTTAGAAGCACACAATGGGTGCTTTGGCCTAGAAATACAGTAAATAAAGCATTAAACCCATGCTTATAAATAATTTTTCTTTGATAAGAAATTTTATTTTTCTTTCTTTTGACAAATACATAGGAATTACATTATATCATGAGCTATACATCAATTATGAATACTGATACTAGTTACATTTCTCAACAACTTTGACATTTAATGACAAGTAATTTAACTCAAAAATAAATTACTCAACCTTTGATGCCAACACCCTTGTAGCAAAACAAACATGAGTAGTCGGGACTGAGTAAAGGAGTTCATAAGTCAACCCTATTGTGTTCAATCGTCACATCAGCCTCAAAACAACCAAATACCAACTAGAAACAATAGTATTTGGATTCTTTATTGAACTATGATCCTTGCCTTTATGCACAAAACAGAGATAGGCTTGAAGTAAACCAGCATTACCTTATCTTATAGTGCTCGCATAGATCAAAAACAAATTGCAATAGAGAAATAGTCGATCTATCATGGGCATGAGCTTTTGAATCCATTTGTCGACTCCCAGGAGACAGCTAAGGACTATGTCTCTGCACCATGGCAAATCCTCAAAGATAAGATTGAGCCCTTGTCCTGCAACGGTCGATGGGCAAGAAACCGAGCAAGAATAAACACTACTCTCCAGCATAAACTCCATTATCCCAAAGCATACATGATTTAACTTCTCTTATTATTGAAACCATGAAATTACTATTACGAGGTGACTTATGATATATATATATTCTTCCACTTCAATGGATAATTTTACAAAAAAAAATGAAAATTTGTATAGAACAATAAAAGAAAATTGTACTTATCAACAATCAAACACTTAATGCAAAATGACAAATAAACTTAACAATATATATATATATATATATAATAACAAATTATTAAAAAAATAACTAAAAAACAATTAATAAAAAAATTTGAACTAAGAATAAATAAAAGATGAAAGTGGCAGATTTTTTTTCAATGATGGAATAAACATTCTAGAAAAGTTATTATACACTTATTCTTATCTTATGGATGGTATTCTAAGTAAACTAGCCAATTGCACTCTTGGCAACATAACCAAGTATATCAAGTGAGTCCTTAATATTCACAAAAAGACAACTAACCTAGGGACTATACCCTAGACAATCTACTTGTTATTCACACTACTCAACCACGAAAGTTATACTAAAAGTGCATATTATTTCGGTGAAAATGTCTTATATATCATATCTCTTTCAAACAACCACAAATTTTTTTTAATTTTACGAATTTTCCTTCGGGAAAAAAACCACAAAAACTTTTAACTAATAAAACTTAGGGACAAAAAAAAAGTGCAAATTCTTTTCATTTCTAATCTTATACAAATTTTGAATTCATTTGATAATAATAAAATTATTATTCAAAATGTGAATTTTGAAAAAAAAAATATAATTTTTTTAAAATTTTATGTAAAAAAAAAATTACACGAATATATTCTTATCGAATTCATAAAAGTTCAAGTTATTCAAAATATTATTTCAAAAATACAATATTATAATTTAAAGTAATAAAGTTACACGTTTTAAAATATTGTTTAAAAAATGGGGAGCACGAGGGATCCTTATTAATCTCGAGGAAACATGTCACTAATTATGCATGGGGTTGGGAATTCGATAAAAGGGTTGCATGGGGTTGGGAATTCGATCAAAGGGTTGCTCTAAGGATTGTTCATTGCCAAAAAGAAGCATGTGGACGATTTAGTCATTTTGGAGGATTCTGTGATCACATTTCAGTCCCTCATCAAAAGAACTAGCCTCAAGGATTTACAATTTGGCCTGCTCCTTCTCTAGAATTTGTGCACTATTGATCAGTTTCATCTCTGTGGAATTTTTTCATATTCTTCGAGGTCTTAACCAGGACGTTGATCATATAGCCAATGTGGCTTCCACCCTAGAGGAAGCAGAACTTGTGGTTGATGACCATAAGGGTTGATGTTCCATCCCCTAGAGCTCTTATATATGTTATGATAGCATGGCCTATAGACTATATGCACCTCAAGGATGGTGGGCACTATATATTCAAGAAAAAAGGAGAGTATCATGAGGTTCACTGGCATATTAGGGAAGGTTTTTATTTGTGTGTGATCATGAAGCTGCCAAATGGCGACGCGCTCTTCATGGAGGACGTGGCAGTGTACAAGGTGGATCATCTTGCAGGTCCGCAGTTCATGAATTCGCATGCCCCCAACATTAAATTTCCTATCTCGATTCACACTCCTTTTGGTATTTTGATGGATTGCCTTGGCCTGAACTCTAGTAAAATTAATGAATTCGTGCGAACTTGGAATGGAAATGATGAAGTTGTAAGGACATATTGGTTTTTATATTCTCTCCTTTTGGTTTTTTCCTGTATGATATGTTCTCTATGAGCACTTGTGCATATACCCATCTCTTCTTGGGCCAGAAGCAATTTTGTTGGTTGAATTGGTCTAGGCAATAAGAATTTCAGAAGGTGGATTTGGTATGCCAAAGAAAAGGAGGTCAACTGGTTGGCGCAGGGGCAATTAGATGACTTTGAATTTTCCCTCCCTGGATGATGGTACATTTTTCTTCTAATTCCCTTAGTTGTTTCTTTGGGATCATGGATTGTGAATTTTGTTTCAGAAGACCACAACGTGCTCCAATTGGGTTATGCCCCCAATAATAGTTTATGTTAGGTGTCGTTGAGTAAGTGGCACGCTCCTTGGAAGAGCAGTATTGCTCGGTTGGGCATCTCAATTCCCCTATCGATTCCTTAGTATCTTTGGGTTTGCCAAGGTGTTTGTATGGAGCAAGAGGGACTCGGTATCACAGTCTCAATGGAGCTGGACTCACCCTCAGAGTCCTCTTCCTCATAAAGTATTTCCTCTCACTGTTATGCCTCTCATAGTGCCCTCAATCAAGTTGTTTTCCATATACATGTTCTTGTGCATCATCTTTCCCATTCTCATATTGAGATTTCAGATAAAGTCACGGCCCTTCAAAATCAAATCTCTCAGATGTTAGATGAAATATTTGCCCTTTGTAGCTTGCTTACGTAATTGAAGTTCCAAGTGGAGCGCTCTCCAACTCCAGAAGCTTAGGCGTAAGGGTCAGGCCAAATGGACTTCGACCTCAACCTTCCTACCCCTAGCAATGATTAGTGCCATTTTCAATTGCAGACGGCTCAGTGTCTTCAAATTTCTCTAACTTAGTTCATTTTGGCTTTAGCATGTTTTGGTCCTATGTATTTTGATGGATAAAGGCTCAATTTGCATATGTAATGTACAGTGCAATTGCTTGGTGCAGTAATGTTATGGCAACGGCATGAGATTAGTCTGTGTCTAGACGGATGTTGTTTTGGTTTTATCTATCAATCTATATGGCTTGTCGGTCCTTCAGTCTTTGGCCGGGCATGCCCTGTATTGTATGCCTAGGTGGCGTCAAGTCTTGTATAACCATCATTTTGAGGTGGCACAGTGTTTTAGAGTCTGATTATGAGGTCTTGTCTCAGTTACTCTCGGTTTTGATTTCTGAGCACAATGTAATAGAAATAGAAGTTGTATCCCCAAGTAGTTAGTTACGCCTAGACACAGATTTTATAATAAAAATTACATATTTCTATTTATATATATTAAAATTATATGAAAATTTATTGATATAAGATAACTTTCTTTTTGATGAATTAATTTTTGAAAGAAAACTATATTTTCTAATTTAATGTGTCTAAAAAGATATCTTCCAAAAATTCATCTTACAATATTTTATATCTTTTAATTTTAATAAATTTACATTAAAATTATTTTATAATTTAATTTTAATTTTAACAATTTCTCCTTTATCAAATCAAATACTATAAAATAAATAACTGATATGAAAGCAAATCCTCTCCTAACGAGGCTTTCTCTTTTCAAAAATAACATAGAACCTCGTGCTTTTTGCACCACGGACTATGTCCCTAGAACCTCTATTGGCGGTTGAGTCGGGATCGAGGCTCTTCATCATAGTGGGTTTCCATGTGCTGGTCAAAATCTGATTTAAGCTTTCGTTGGGCGTGTTTGTTTCTAATTTTTTTTATTTAGAGACATTCTAGAAAAAACATTTAATGACTCGGAAAACATTGTTGCGACATTAAAGCATTGCTAGATGTGACAACGTATATAGATTAAGAAAAAGGTTTAACTTAACGAGGTTATTTTTTTAGCTTTTCTTCCGAATGGAGATGTGATTTTTTAAACCAATTTAATATTTTAAATAAATTTTGCATTTAAATTTAATAATTAAAAAAAATAAAAATAATGAAAAATCAACTTAGAAATTGATAAAAGATTTCTTAAGTTGGTTTTAGAAATTGATTAAACAAAATCCTTAAATGTACAAGGAAATGTATGTCTAATGGTGTTGTCTAAAGAGGTGACAATTTTGTCTGGACCGTGAAATTCTCATTAGAATTCAATGATTTTTTTTTTTAAATCCAATCTTAGGAGGGTTTAATCAGTTTCTTTTATGGTAGCAATAGATTCAACCCCGTTAAAAACCCCAGCACACAAAATACCTATGTTTGATAGCTGTAACCCAAATTTCAAAAAAAATCACTTTAATAACTTTGTCAAAAGTTGATGCCAATGTTGTAAATTAACAAAAATCTGTGTCCCCCATGATAAAAATTAATTAAAATAATATTTAATAAATTTGAGGACATTTAATGTCTATTTATGTTTTGCGGGTATAAATGAATATAAAGGTGAAAAGAAGGGTTCAGAAACTTGAAGATGAAGACAACGTCAATTCAGAGCACAGTGGAAGATAGAAAAATCACAACGTATTTTTGTAAGGGAAAAATAACACAACACCCATTAAAGGGTAGTCCAAAGGAACATAGTTAATCTCTAAACTAGCAATTGCACCATATGTTGCAAAGAAAATGTTGTAAAGCAGTAACATAGAAAAGAGTAGTATAAAGGAAAAAATATGTGATATGTTATGTGATTTAATCGAATATTTAACTTATAAATATGGTTCTGAATTAAGTATAATCCCAAAAAATGTCACAATAACTTTAAACCACCATCAACATATGCATCAGAACCTTGTATATTTATCTTAACATCTTTTTTCATTATAATAAAATGATAAATTCAATTTTTATATAAATCTATTAACACTTGTTTGTGATTTCATGTTTTCATTGTAATAATATGATCAATTCAATTTTATATAAATCTATCAACACTTGTTTGTGATTTCATTGTGAGTTTTCTAGAATGAAGAAAGATCATCAATAAACTGAGTTGCACTTTATGTATATATTAATTTAGTAGAACATGTATATACCAAAGTTTTCAAAAACTTCTTCATCTCTGCATTATGTGGATAAAGGCGAAGGAGACAAACTCCACAAAGGAAGTGAGGTTTAGAATAGTTTACATGGCACGAAGACTTTTGCGTCAACATCTATTTGAAACAAATTAAGATATACTAGTAGGTAGTTAAGTTGTTATAGAAGGCCACTAGAATGATTTAAAAACATGACTATAAATGGTGAAACTTTGAGAACCATTTCTATTGTTAAAGTAGCTTTGTGTGAAATAATTTTCAATTGGGGTTTTGTATAAGATTAGGTATTATCATGAAGAGCAGACACCTGCAAACGACTTATGTAGTGACATCTTATGCAAGTTGTGATCAGATCTTGATATCTTACTGAGAATAATGGACTAGAGGATTTTGTTGGCTACAACTTATGATGTGCAAGGATCAATCAACGTTGAGTTGAGACTGGGCTCCAGGAGCTCTCTCTATAGATGAAAAATAATATATGGACGAAGATCTCTCCTCTGCAAGCTTGATGAGAACTAAAACCACAACATATGATATTGACAAAAGTAGAAAATAAGCAGACCAGGGTTTGAGGGGAAAACAGAATAATGTGAAACAAGAATCTAAGTTTCATCGATTTTCAAGCTATAAAGAGTCAGAAGTATATGTTTGTTGCTGCATTTGCAAATTCCCTATGTGAAAAAAACTTATTATTTTTTCTCATTTCTCAGAAATTTTGAATTTCGGTGGTTGTGGGAAAGACTTCCTAAATGTCCACCACAAAGGATCGAATCAGCCTCCTAAATGATGAGGCTCCCCAACTAGTATGGAAACGGATGGCAATAGAAGCATATTTAGGTTGCACTGTTAGGAGGATATCATCTCAATCAAATTATACTAAATCATGAAACATTCTAACAAACAGTTTATTTAGTAGTGTGCGAAGGGTGGTTGTGTCGATTCGTTGTTAATGGTTGTAAAAAAAAATATTTCCTCAATAGTTATGACCAAATATCACTTGTATACACATAGTTTTGTTCAAAGAATGGATATAAAATTTCATTGACTACGGCAATGCCAATGACAATATCAACTAGACAACAAAGAATGAATTGGTTGTTGTGTCTGGCATGGCAATCCCATTGCCAACAACTTTTCTCTCATTCAGTTTCGGAGAATACTAGAAAAGGGGGAAATTATGTTGAAGCCACTCACATTAATGCGTGTTGTAGAGACATAAGCTATAGACATTTCAGATAGTGAAAAAGTTTTATCCCCGCTAATTGTCTTTACAGCAGCCATGGCCACAATGCTTGCAACCGTTGCCATCGCCCCTCCATGCAATGTACGATATCTATTCTGCCATAATGCAATTTCCATCCAAAACATTATTAGGACCAATCAATAAAAGCACATGTTCAATATATTTATCACAGTATCTCCATTAACCAAATTGCTCAAATCCATGATCTTAACAAAGAGGAGGAAGATGCCTCAAATGCAAAGCAAATTATGCAAGGATGTTCATGGAAAAAAAAAACAGTAATAATGGAGATTAACGTGATGGGAGTCTTCACAATGAGGGTAAAAAGCACAAGTTCGGGCTCCACTCGATCGACCTTCAAATGACAGAGAATTAATGCTGCTTCCCTGACATATAGAAGGCATAGACGAATTTGCACCCATAGCCTGAAGCCATTTTACTCTTAGAGATTCTGGAGAACTATCGTTTATGAGGTCAGGTGAGAGCATCAGATCAATTGGTCTATCTCCCTTGTTCCTCTGCTTCTGCACCATATTCAAACGCCAATGAAATGAAAATCAACGTGTCGTTGATAAGCGTATAGATGTAGAAACTTCACCCTCTGCTTCAACACCATATTCAAACGCCAATGAAATGAAAATCAATGTGTTGTTGATAAACATGTAGCTGTAGAAACTTCGCTGAAATCTCCAGTACACCATAGCCATTGGAGCAGTGCCAAAGGTAAGTAGTGTAATTTTTTTGGGGAAGATTTTTTCCAATTTCATGCTCACAGTTATTTTTGTAACTGATTAATAACAATATTCAATCCTAACGTAGATATTGTTTTAATCATCTAACAGCAAAATCAACGGTACACAATGGTAAAAGTGGCAATTGAGGGGAGTTGTTTTCAATGAAGGACGCTTTACAACATAATTATATGATTAAAATGTAATGAAATAGATGAACAATAGAAATCTACTTAAGAATGAGAGATTATAATAAATAAGTGATGTTATGGATAAAGATCATTTAAGAGATTTATGGAATGATTCATAGAGATAGTGTAAAAGAAGTTGAGAAAATAGTTTGAAATAAAAATTTAACTATGATATGATCATATATATAATGTTCATTTTCACAATATACAAACATTAAATGTTTTTTTTTGCACCAAGAGTGCATTCTATAGCCCAATGTGAGGGTGATGTGTGGTTGCTCAATGTGGATTTGACATGTGTTCTTTTTAAAACAAAAGTAAAATATTCTCTAAATAAAAAAAGTGTTGGCTATGGAAAAAATGAAAAAAGATGTAAAAATACTTCACTCTCACTAACAGATAAAATATTTCAATGCTCATGTGAAGTAAAATTACTCCATGTCCATGTGAAATAACATGGTTTTATATTAACTCTTGAGAAAGAAAATAACTAAAAAGAAAAGAAAACATTATATTTTCACTTTTTAGTGTGAGCAAAATGTATAGTTCTTATTCTTTTTAAAATATTTCACTACAACACTTAAAACTTTAAATAGACCATTTGAATATCTATATTAGCTAATTTATTTCAATATCAATTTTATATGTACAGAAAGTATTAAGAAAATAATAATAATGTTAATCATAATAAAATATTTCACAAGGGAAGTAAAAATATAATTAGGTTGAAAGAATTGAGTGTGAATACCCTAACATTGTGCTTACTCGAGATTCAAGCCATGGCAGCGACACACAGTTTGGGCCAGTCTCCCATCGACTAGTGATCCAAGTCCAGCTTGGCAGTGCAGATTTCGAACTGGTGGTTAGAGACCCCATATGGGTTTTCTTTAAAATTCATGTGGGCTTGAAGAAAGGATATGCAAATGGGTTTTGGGGCAAAGGCAATGTGTTTATCTGCAGGCCTGGATACTATGTTGGAGCTACAACCTATTTTTTCCATGAGGTCATTTTCTCAAACTAGTGTTGGGGGTTTTCAATGGTAGCTAATGTGCCTGGTGGATACGACACTTATGGACTCATAACTCAAGAAACTATGAGGATCTTCTGATAGGGTGTGCATCGATCAAATTCGTTGCGGTTGCGACTAATGGAAATGATAGGCCAAGGTCGAGAAGCACAATGCCACCTACGTGTTGGGGTTTTGTTCGCAACTGTTAAAATCAAGGTTACATCGAAAACCCTCGAACATTTTTGGCATTAATCCAATCATCCACAGAGTGGATCGTGTTTATTATTAGGTCGCATCTTTAGTCAGAGAAAGTTGCGGCGCCTAAACTTTGAAGGTAATTCCTCTATATACGGTGATCTCTTGCTTGAATCCTACATGTGCCAAGTATCCAAAGCAGATTGCAAGGTGGAGAGCCCCCTATTCTCACAAAAAATCACAGATCCAAAGTTTTAGTTCAGATCCAAACAAAAGACAAATAGAAAGGAATTCACATGACACAAATCCAAAGCAGTTGGTTTAGGTGTTCATCAAAAACATTTCTGGGAAATCAAAGGTGCTAAGGGTTCGGGGAACAGATCTAATGGCAGATCTGAAGCAAAATATCCAAAATATTACAAGTATTCATGCTTCTTTACAAAGTTTGATTTATTCAGGAAAAGTGATGCAGGATTGGGGGTCCATTTGGAAGACTATGGAATTCAAAGAAACACCACAATTATCCTGAACTTAAGATTGTAAGGGGGTGCCCCGTGAGTGAGTTATCCACCTGGATCATATTCAACTGGAAAGGGTCCAACATCGTTCAAGGATGCACTGAGAGGGAATGCAACCACACAGGAAAAACAAAACCCAAATCTGATAATGCCAAAGTCGTACATTGTTGAGAAGATGGAGAAAGCCCTTGATCTGGCCATAGAAATACTAGAAGTGGCTGGCATTTTCACTATTCTACAAGCAAAAGCTATCATATGTCAATTTAATGGTCACTGGCCCAAATCGGAAGATCTAAATGAGTGGATCCACCTCAATTGGACCAGAGAATGTGACATTTATCTGTGTGCAAAAGGTTTTTTTGTAGTTCACTTTAATAAACAAAAAGATTTTGATCATGGCATAAATGAAGGAGCATGGTTTTGGGGAAGGGTGGGTCTCTTTGTAACCCCATGGTTTCCAAGTTTTGATGCTAACACAATGGTGGTTACAAAAATGTCGATTTGGGTAAGGCTACATAACCTTCTGCTTCCCTATTGTCACCATCAAATTCTAGAAGGCATGAGGAACTCTTTGGGAAGGTTCCTAAAGATAGATCGCGAAAGAATGGACAAAGGTATCTTCACTTTTGCACACATTTGTGTAGAGATGGATTCAAGCAAAGGGCATCATGATCGTATTCATCTGAGGCATCAAGATTTCAAGCAGAGACAATGGTTAGATTTTGAAAATACCGCTTTTAGATGCAGGATCTGCCTTAAAAAAAGGCACTTGCAGAATACATGCAATCAAGCAAAGAAAATGATAAAGAAAACGCTGTCAAATCAGAGAGGATGAGGGGTGTGGATGGAGATGTTTAGAGTTTCATGTTTTGCAGTCGCAGAAGTTCGCTACGGAGCCGATTATGAACCTGCAGACGTCAATCCATAGGGCGCACACAACCAACACCTGTTGTCTCGGTGGTCAGAACACATGGGAGTTCATCTGTCTCTGGGATTGCAGATCTATATGTTGACAGATTGTTCTGCCATCAACTTTTGAGCCCGGAGAGACCACGATTCGATTTGCACGGCAAGTAACATCTTCAAAATTCGGATCTGGAAATCTCAGACGAGATCTACAATACCGTCATCGATCTCACCTACAAATGAATGGTACTGCAACAAGACACCATTTGGGGCACACCCAACACCGGAACTTAGGTCGCATAATACTAGTAATGTAGATCTGGCACCCACAAACTCACATCCATGGATTATCGCGTGATTTCTTGCAAGATCTTACACGTTTGCAGTGATCGTGAACATGATCTATCATTACGCTTATTGTTTGGATTTAAGACTAGAACGATAGAGCTTGATCACACAAGTTCCATTACACTCGGATTTATAGTGTAATAGTCCGCATCTAACTCTGATACTCCCCAAAAACATACAATACGTCGATCCAGAGACAGAGCGTGTACAACAAGTACGCATGAAGACCCCTAATGAAGGAGGGGTGCAACAAATATTTTTTAAAACCTTTGGTGGGAAATTTATATGTATGCAGATCTGGGAGGGGATGTCGATCCGAACCCTTAAGCGGGAGATCCAAAAACTAACAGGCATACCAGTAAGTTTTCAAAACTTGATATATACCAGAAAATTGATGCAGGACAACCACACATTGAAGGATTATGGTGTTCGGCCCGACGCATCCACCTCTCTCAACTCGAGACTTATTGGAGGATGCCCCGGCTCCAGCTCCTACATCATCCAAACATGTTGTCAGAGGGAAGGGAATGTCTCAAAATACACCAGAAACTTCACCTTTCCTCCATGGGTCATATATCGTGGAGCAGAAAACTCAAATCCCGACTTTCATTGTTACAGTGGATGAAGTAAATAGTCTTTACAGTGTGCAGATTTCTACACCAAAGCACTCATCTACAGATTTAATGGATTTTGGCCCAAATCAGAGGCGCTACATCAATGGATTTTCACAAATTGGACTCCCAATTGTGATATACACTTATGCTCAAAAGGCTTTTTTTTATTGTCGAGTTTGATTCAATCAAAGACAAGGAATATGTTTTAAACGAAGGACCATGGTTTTGGGGAAATGTTGGACTCCTTATGATGCCCTGGTTCCCTGACTTTGATGCTAACACTGGTGGTATCCAAAATTCTGGTTTGGATCAAATTCATAATCTACCTCTTCATTTCTAGCACCCCAAAGTATTAGAAGGTATAGGGAATTCTGTGGGGAAATTTCTCAAGATCAATTTAGAACGAACTCACAAAGGCATTTTCACATTCGCCATAATTTGTGTTGAAGTTGACCTCAGTCAAGGATTACCTGATCGCATTATAATGAACTACAACAATCAACAATGGTCACAAATTCTTGATTATGAAAACACGACATTTCGATGTCGTTTCTATCTACAAACGAGACATCTCCAAAGCACATGCCCACAAACCAAAAAGGACAACAATAGGAAAAAGAGACAGCCTCGAAAGCCCAAAGGTTGGCAATTTACAGCATCACAGGAAGCTGAAGCAAAAGAAGTTGAAGTACCAGAAAAGGATACAAAAGTCAATCCCCAGAATGACAATATTAACCCATAGCAGGACGTGAATGAGCACACCTCAGCACTAACTCCAATAACTACAGTCTCACAGCTGCAACATGCAAAAAATTACTGCTGAAAAAGAGGTAAGTGGATCCAAACGCTCTCATTTGTCAGAAGGATCAAATTCTGACAAAGAGCTCCCAATTAATGTAAAAGAGAATCAAATGGCTTTAGTATCATCCACATCCAACACTGGAGGTTGGCGGAAAGTGGAAAAAAAGAAAGGTAGAAATGAATAATTTTTAGCTCTTTGATGAATATGTATAAATCCTGCATTACAGGATGGGCTCAATATTGCATATGCTTTTAGCATCTACAACATGTAATTTGATCAATCATGAATAAAATTACAATTTTTCCTTGGGAAAAAAACAAAGAGGATGATAATTCCCAGAACCTCCATCTTCAGATGATGAGGATGAAGAAATGGATGAGACCCAGCAACATACAGAGACACAAAATCACAAGGTTCTCAAAAAGAGGGAGAAGAGAATCTGAAGGATCAAAATAAACATGCAAACATTCCCAATAACTCAGCAGTGATTTCGACCCTTGCGAACCAACATGAAGAAAAGAGAAACAATCAAGGACTAGGTGGAACTAAGCAATCTCATGTCTCTGAGAACTCAGATTCAGATAAAGAAATCCAAAACCTTCCAAGAAATAATGAGTTGGCAATTGTTTCAACTACTCCTTCTCTTGGGGTTTGGTAAAAAGTCCAAAAGAAAAAAGGCAAAAAAGAGAAAACCACTTTATCTGACCAATTGTAATTTTATTTTTTAATTTTTTTGTTGGCTTTGCTATTTTGAGTGCTTAAATGCAAATTCACTAGTCCCTTGGGACAATTCTTCAATGCACTTTGTGCATCTACTCAATGTAAATTTTCATTTTTCTTTAATAGAAAGTAGTTGAATTTTCCGCGGAAATATATATATATATATATATCAGTTACATATCACATATTTTAGGATTTGTGATTCATTTTGATTTTTTTTTTATTGTTTTATGAATTAATCACATAATCACTTATTTTAGTCAAAGGAAAAAGAAAGAGAAAGTATTAAAAAAAACATAAACTAATTATTTTGGGGCATGAGAACCAAATCTCTCCAACTATGAATCTTTTTCAAATTTTAATTAAGAATCTATACTAATATAATATAATTTTTTCCTTTAAAATTCTTCTTCATTCTCAATCGAATATTGTTTCATGATAACTAATACAACCAACATTATCAAAGCCAACCAACATTATCAAAGCACCTATATAGTTAATTGTGATGTTTTTTTTTCAAATTCTAACCTTATTTGGTGTAAATTTGTATCATCACATTTTGTGTTGTCAAGGTGGTTTCAGTTGTAATCTACTTGACAATTGCATATGTAGCTATATCTCTTATACATGTGGGAAACCACTGAGAGTTGCTCCTCGTTGGTAGGTTGGAGGTGTCCATCCATTTGGCAATTGCATGGGCAAGAACATTTCAAACATGCAGATATCACATGAAAAGATAAGAAAACAATAAAGTGATCTCATGTAGACCAATATGTTGGCGGTTGGAATGCGGATCATGACTAATACAACAAGAAATGTTTTTGGTCGAGCCTCGCTATAAGGTGGTGATGCTGCAATAGTTCCTTTTCTCTCGTTCAGCCTGTATATTGAACTTTGTTCTGTCTTTTTAACGTGACAGACACTTAGAAGTATTGTGTTGGTTGTACTAATGCACTCTACAAACCATGTTTACAATGAGTTTGCACACTCTTGTTCGCGTATGTTATTGTGATTGCAAAGTGTTATGAAGAACAATTTGAATTTGTATTCTCATGTCAGTGATTAACGTGAAAGTGTTCTACTTTGATTTCCTTAAAGTT
Source organism: Pinus albicaulis (assembly GCA_034641835.2). Classification (NCBI taxonomy): domain Eukaryota; kingdom Viridiplantae; phylum Streptophyta; class Pinopsida; order Pinales; family Pinaceae; genus Pinus; species Pinus albicaulis. The sequence continues at coordinate 439,709,889 of CM076569.1, forward strand.
GTCAGACGAGTGGTGTATATTGTCGAGTGAAGTACACTAGTATAATGATTTCAAGCCCTTACCTCTTCTAGCCCATGATCTTAAATTATCAATCAATTAAGTATAATGTAGAGTGTGAGAGCGATTTTAATGACATCCACGAGATTAAGCAATGTAAGGGACCTAGGACTCCAACTACATTACAACTTCAAACTTTTCTCTAAGTCTACTATCTTGCCATGAATCTTGACCAAGAAGTTCACAGTTTTGATAAGCACCACTTCCTCATACAATTTTTTCAAACAATCCACTTTCAGAATACTTTCAATTGATTACAAATATCTTCATTAGCCGAAAAATCCATGATGTAGTGTCATTCTATTTCAACCTCTCTTTTCCTACAAAAGATGCAAATTCTTTCTTCCCACTATTCTTTTGGAAGGGACCTAGGACTCCAAGTACATCACAACTTCAAACTTTTCTCTAAGTCTACTCTATCTTGTCATGAATCTTGACCAAGAAGTTCACAGTTTTGATAAGCATCGCTTCCTCAAACAACTTGTTCAAACAATCCACCTTTAGAATACTTTCAATTGATTACAAATTTCCTCATTAGTCAAACAATCCATGATGTAGTGTCATTATGTTTCAACCTCTCTTTTCCTACAAAAGATACATATTCTTTCTTCCCACTATTCTTTTGGAGTTGTCCATCTACCTGTTTCACATCTAAGATTATGAGACCCGGTCCTCAATTGTGTTATTAATAATCTAGTCTTTCCCGTGATTTTGACACCAAAAGATATCTTCTCATCATGAGACCATGTCGGGTTGAAATCATTGACATATTAGAGGTTTTTTTCAACCAATCTACTTTTCCCACATGGTAGTCCTGAATTTTTCAAGCACCCATTTTTTATCTCCTCTTTAGAGTTAGGAAAATCCTGCCACTTAATGCCCCAGTTACCCAACCACTTGTCAGTTCGCTTCCTCCAAGTTTTCTCCCTCCTCCGCAACAACTATTTTAGGCTAGCAATGCCCATCCATGCCTTCAACCTTGTTTAAGTATCTTAACAAGTGAAAAACAACCGAAGCCTCTATCGGAAACAAACCAACATCAACTAGCAAGGTCTCATAAGGGACCATGGATTTGACTTTGAAATTATTAGTGATTAAGTGCTTTTGAATTCTTTCTAATTGCCTCCACTTGTTTGACATACTATAGTCTACGACTCCCCCAAACTTTACATCCATATAGTATAACCGGTGTACCCAACAACCCAAAAAGAGTTCATAGTCTTCCAATCCCATAATTCTATTTTCCTACCTATGTTCTATAGAAAGTAAAAAGTTCTCCATCCCCCCTGAATCCTTCTATCAACCAATCTACTTTTCCCACATGGTAGTCCTGATTTTTTCAAGCACCCATTTTTTATCTCCTCTTTAGAGTTAGGGCAATCCTGCCACTTAATGCCCCAGTTACCCAACCACTTGTCATTTCGCTTTCTCCAAGTTTTCTCCCTCCTTCGCAACAACTATTTTAGGCTAGCGATGACCATCCATGCCTTCAACCTTTTTTAAGTAACTTAACAAGCGAAAAACAGTCGAAGCCTCCATTGGAAACCAACGAACGTCAACTAGTAGGGTCTCATATGGGACCATGGATTTGACTTTGAAATTATTTGTGATTAAGTGCTTTTGAATTCTTTCTAATTGCCTCCACTTGTTTGACATACTACAACCTATGACTCCCCCAAACTTTACATCCATAGAGTACAACCAGTGTAACTAACAACCCAAAAAGAGTTTTTTAGTCTTCCAATTCCATAATTCTATTTTCTTGCCTATGTTCTATAGAAAGTAAAAAGTTCTCCATCCCCCCTGAATCCTTTTATCAACCAATCTACTTTTCCCACATGGTAGTCCTAAATTTTTCAAGCACCCAATTTTTATCTCCTCTTTAGAGTTAGGGAAATCCTGCCACTTAATGCCCCAGTTACCCAACCACTTGTCATTTCGCTTCCTCCAAGTTTTCTCCCTCCTCCGCAACAACTATTTTAGGCTAGCGATGCCCATCCATGCCTTCAACCTTTTTTAAGTAACTTAACAAGCGAAAAACATTTGAAGCCTCCATCGGAAACAAACCAACATCAACTAGTAAGGTCTCATATGGGACCATGGATTTGACTTCGAAATTATTAGTGATTAAGCGCTTTTGAATTCTTTCTAATTGCCTCCACTTGTTTGACATACTACAGCCTACGACTCACCCAAACTTTACATCCATAGAGTACAACCAGTGTAACCAACAACCCAAAGAGAGTTTTCAGTCTTCCAATCCCATAATTCTATTTTCCTGCCTATGTTCTATAGAAAGTAAAAAGTTCTCCATCCCCCCTCAACCTTTTATCAACGAATCTACTTTTCCCACATGGTAGTCCAGAATTTTTCAAGCACCCATTTTTTATCTCCTATTTAGAGTTAGGGCAATCTTGCCACTTAATGCCCCAGTTACCCAACCACTTGTCATTTCACTTCCTCCAAGTTTTATCCCTCTGCAACAACTATTTTAGGCTAGTGATGCCCATCCATGCCTTCAACCTTTTTTAAGTAACTTAACAAGCGAAAAACAGTAGAAGCCTCCATCGAAAACAAACCAACATCAACTAGCAGGGTCTCCTAAGGGACCATTGATTTGACTTTGAAATTATTAGTGATTAAGTGCTTTTGAATTCTTTCTAATTTCCTCCACTTGTTTGACATACGAATCCCCCAAATTTTAAATCCAGAGTACAACAGGTGTAACCAACAACCCAAAAAGAGTTTTCTTAGTCTTCCAATCCCATTATTCTATTTTCCTGCCTATGTTCTATAGAAAGTAAAAAGTTCTCCATCCCCCCTGAATCCTTTTAGCTCTACATGTATCCCAATTAAGCCTATTGTGAAAAAACAATTCCTAGTTACTTGTATTCTTCCACTATTTTTAAGTGTTTCCCCTCAAAAATAAAATTAACCTGCTACTTTTTCCTCTTCAAGGAGGAGATCCTAACCTTGGTTTTGCTAAGGTTTACTTGCATCCCAACCTCTTGACAAAAGAGCTCTAAGGCCTTCAAATGCTCTCTCAGACCATGAGCCGATTTCACAATTAGGATGAAGTCATCAGTAGCATACAAAAGCAGCCTCACCACATAACTTGCTAAATGTATACCCTCTCCACTATTACTGCTTAACCATTCTTCCAACTTATCAATATATAAGCCAAACAACGTGGGGGAAAGAGAGCACCCTCCTTGACCCTAATGTCACTACCAACGTGAAAACCTTCTTTAGTTCTCATTTTAGAGGCTCTGGATCCTCCCCTAGCCCTCCCTTGGGACAACACTCCATCTTGAGTTTTTTGCATTCAACCTCGAGCGTTAGGAGAGAGATTTAGTGGACCATTATCTTGTGCCCTCTGCACTTGGAGTCCAGGACTTTCCTCATTCTGGTTTTCAGGCATTATGTTTTTTTTCTTTATTTCTTATTTCTTGCTCTTTATATAGGAGACCTTTTGGTACTCCTTGTATCGACATCATTGTACTCTGCAGTCCCATTGACCTACTTTTGTGGTCATTCGTTGGACATTAATATAATTATCTTATCTTATCTAACTTTCTCGTAGAGTTTATGAACAACTGCTCTATATTCACTTGGAATTTCAATCTCTTCCATCCTTCTCCAAAGCTTGTCTCTAGGAACAATGTCTAAAACTTTCTTATAATCAACAAAAGGTTTGCTCACCCAGTATGTCCCAAACATTTTCTATGAAATGCCTAAGAGTGATACAATGATCAATGGTAGAATGTCGCAGCCTAAAACCAACCTACCCTTTTGCTCTTTTACCTTCATTTTCTGCAACTGATGATTCTACACTTCACCATGCTTCCAAATAGCTTTCCAAAAAGAGGATTAACCATAATAGTGTAGTAATTAGAGGGAATATTAATGTCGCCACTTTTGTAAAGAGGGTTAGCAACACTAGTTGTCCATTCAGTTAAAAAATTGTTTGGCATGATGTTATTGAAGATCCTTTTGAAAAAAAATTCTTGCAATCCATCACTGTCTTGAACTTTACCATTTGCTAACTTTTTTATACCACGTTTGACCTCTTCTAATGAAAATAACTGAGTGTTAATTATGGGAGGGTTATTTCTCTTTTGTTCTTTCATATAGAAGTTTCACATAATCTAACCATTGAGTAACGAAGATATTTTCTTCTTGTATTGTAATTCCCTCCTCCAAAATCTTTTGCGATTAAGCTTTCTCAAAGAAATTAATTCCTTGTTTGTTAAAGTCACATACTTTTCCTTTTTACATGTAAATTACCTTTGTAGTCTTGTCTTATCTTTCTTTTTCTTCTCTTACTCGCCTCTTGATGTCTCTCCATGATTTCCTTTTGCTCGCTGACAGTTCTTTTACCACTTATGCCCAAGACTACACCTCTTCCCTTTGTTGTCTTAACCTGCTTTCTCTTATCTCCATGCTATATTGGTAAATGATTTCAAGCCCTTACCTCTTAGCCCATGATCAATTCTCAAACTCACAAATATTGTTATACTGATTCAACCTCGTTTTCAAACAACTTTTTATCCGAAAAATGTCTGTCTTGTTTCAGGACTTAAGAAAGTGACCTTAAGTCCTGAAAAATACGTTACTCTTGTTTCAGGGTAAGTCAGGTCATCGTTTTAGGACTACAGAGTGGTTTCTTGATCACATGAAAATCAAACCCGGGTTATAACGAATTTTCATATGCTTCTGCATTGTTTTCCTAGTTTGCTTTGATGGCTGGGAGACTTTCTGATCCTAAGCGCCTTTTTTAATACATTTAGACCCGATCAAAAATGGTTCTTTAAAGCTTTAGCCCTGATAAAAAAAAATGGTTGTGACCATTGATCTCGAATCGTGGTTAGCATGAAATACGCTAGCTTTGTTACTTTAATTTTCAAGAAATCACTTTTAAACAATAATCTGAAATAAAAGCAATACATGTCAGCAACCGAACCACCATAAAAGAAGATTGCAAGACACTCCTCTTTAGAGTACCTATATCGACAGGTTGCAAAATTACATGCATTCTAGACCAGGGAAATCACAACAAAATTGTTGATATGTCTGAAACCCATCACCTAATATTCTAATCTGTAGTTACAGAATGGCCCCAAGGCATAGACCAATTGTGGTAAACCTTGTTAATAAGGACTAGATCTAACATTTACAACCAGACTTAACATGGGCAATTGAAACAATTAGTCAAAAACCTAACAGCAGAGGGTCACTTTCATTTTACAGATGAAATATCAGAAAAAAACCAGAAAAAACAGCATGGAAACACTGCCAGATCATGAAAGGGAAAAAAATCCTCTTTCTACGGATGAAATATCAGAACAACAGCATGTAAACACTGCCAGAGCATGAAAGGGAAAAAAATCCCTGATAGCTTTTAAGGAGTTAAGAGTTCCATTCAGTGATGTGAATAGTTTAGATTTCAGACTTCTGGGTCCATCGCACTGTTTTATTTAAGTCACCAGCAAATGCGGCTCATCTTTGGGACACAGAACAGAACAAATAATAAGATACAGATTTTTCATCTCTAATCTAATCTCCTTATTTGTTCTGGGTCCTCAAGATTAGCCACACATAGTGATTCCAAACATTACCCCAAATTAAACAATTTGATAGTGATTCCAAACATTACCCCAAATTAAACAATTTGATTGATCTAAAAAGCATATCCACAAGATATTTTTAAGATGGATGTTTAAAAAAAAACCCAAACCATGGCAAATCAAGGCAACGACAAATCAAGTGAATCTCAATTCAGTAGGCATAACTTCGGTATATAAAATCAATTCATGGTATTACAACACAAAGCACTTATAGCCTAATTCCATTCTTGGGAGACAGACTAGATTATCCGGATCTAGATTTCAGCAGTGCATGAATTCCCCAGTCAACAATCTATAAGATAGTCCGATTTCAGCAGTGCATGAATTTCCCAAGCAACGATCTAGAGGACAGTCTGATTTCAGCAGTGCATGAATTCCTCAAGCAACGATCTAGAGGACAGTCTGCACTTTCTACCAGCCCTTCATCGAGCCACAGACTTTGTGGAGTTTCTTCAGTGTTCATTCAGATCTTAGGAGAGATAGGTTTGATCCTCAGACCCGTTAGCTCCTAGATATTCCTAGATATTTGCCATGTATCAAACATGCCCATACAATACATTATACTTTTATATTCTTGCATTGTACCTTTTATATTCATGCATTGTATCTTATATAAAATGCTATTTAGTTCTCCAGGATTATATGGACATCATTGGTTGTCGAGTAGTCCCATGACCTGACCTGATCTACTTTGTGGATTGTGGTCATGGGACCTGACCTGACCTACGTTGTGGTTTGTGGTCATGGGACCTGACCTGACCTGATATACTTTGTGGTTTGTGGTCAGCATTCATATTTTCATCAAATGGCTTTCCATTCTCCTCATAAGGAGCCTACCCATGTATACGTATGTGTCTATAACAGTTAATACACTAACTATAATAATCAATGCATGGCAACAAACAGCAGATACAATATAAAACAAATGAAAGCAATAACAGAGACAATAAAACAACCCACAATACTCTACTTATTCTGCTCAGAATGAAACATCTGTCTCATCGATGGTGTCCATCTCCGAAGTCTAACATGTGTTATATTTGTAACAGTTATCATAGCAGAAAACCCGCAACGAAAAATCCCAGAAACTAGCTCTCATCTTATTGGTCGTTCAGCAGAGTATTAAAGCTCAGCATAGCGTATAATGCCCGAGGGCATATACAAATTTGTGTAACAGAAAAAGAGAAAAGAGAAGCTCCTTCAAGCCTCACAGAACAAAACCCAAAGGACGATATTTCTCAAACAACACATAAAACGAGATCATCAGAGACTTAAATACTAGTAATCACAAGATATCATGTTGTTGCAGTTATTTAAATCATCATTTGATCGCCTCGCGGACTTTGAATGCTTCAAAATATGACCAAATAACGAAAATAGTGGAAACAAAAACCTCATTTATGAAACAAAATCAGAAACTGAACCTAAACACAAAGACGGACCAGCAGAGAATTCGAATCTGGGCATGAAAATCTATTTCCGAAACAAACAAACAAAAAGCAGAGCTAGAAGGTAGAGAGAATTCAGACCTGGGGATGCAACTTTAAAAAATAATGAAACAAAATAAATAGCCATGCTACCAATTCTCGTATAATTAAAAAGACCAAAGACAGGGTCGAGACACGTTCCCTCGAGAGCGAATAATCACAAAAAAAAGCCATTCAGAAGAGAAACAATGACCTACCAGTCCAGAAGAACACAAACATACCATGAAAACCTATCGCCTTCGATGGCCATCTTACGATCTTAAACTGTCCTTCATTGATCGACATGTGTAGAAGTCTCTAAGGATTTGCCGCTATGAGGCTGAAACCCTAACCCTAACCCTCGCTTGTATGTTTTACTTCGTTTTAAACATGTAACATTTACTAAAATGTCAGCATAGCCCCATATCGATCCATTGGTTCGGAAGAGAGGAGGTGATATTTCTCGTGAAAGTTCAGTTCTTTTAGGGAAAGGTTAAATCCTATAAAATAGTAGTGTGTGTGTTTTTTGTTTTTTTTTTAATAAGTAGAACGAGTTTTTTTTTTAAGGAAATTTAAAAAAAATCTGATGGATGATTAGAGAGTTTCACCAAGATTCAAGTTTTGTGGAAAAATGTTTAGAAGTTTTATTCAATTTAGAATTAAATTATAAAATTGAAAATTAAATGAGAATTCTAGATTATTGAAAATTTTGATTTTTTTTTTAATTATTGGATTCCAATTATCACATACTTACCACATTAAGATAAATATAAATGGAGTCGTTTAATCTTAACGAACTTCTCTCTAAGTTATTTCAAAATTTGGTAGAACCCTTGAGAGCAGATTTCTATTATGTGTGGGCCTTAGATCATGGTAGAACTCTAATCATGCCTAAAATTTATATCAAACTCATATTAGATTTGTTGTAACACCCCAGTTTTGATCCTTGGATTAACGATGCATAATTGCATATATTATAAATGACCAAGGGTGAAGCAATGTAATATGTAAACATTATTTATGGAAAATAATAAAATGAAATACATGTCATAAGGGGTTGTGATTCCATAAGTGAGGGGGCTAAAAGTGAAAATCCAAAGGGAAATCCACATGCCCATGATTCCAAGTTTTTTCCCTAAATTATTTGGCATTACCTTGTGATCCCCATTTGACTTATCAAATACTAATCATTGAATGTAGTGTGAGGTTGCTAGAAGAGTCATGTAAACTAGTTATTAAAGCATCGACATATAAGTGCATCCAAGTAAGAGGTGGGTTAAAAGATCATCACACTTGGTTATAACAACATGGGCTAAGTACAATCATCTTTAGGAAGAGCAAGAGTTGAGCAACCATGCATGGAAGAGGAAATTTGAATGGAGGGGAGATAAATTTATGCAAGCAATAACAAGAGAGGAAAAATAGTGTGGAATGGCGGAAACAACATGAAGTCATCATTTTGTGTTGAGAATAACTTCCTGTGTGTGTAATTGTGGTGAGAATTGGGCTTGTCTTCCTATGAGGGATTCTCATTAAAAAACTACCCAAATGCTTGTGTAAAAGCTATTATGAAAACTCATGTAACAACCAGTTTTCTTGGAGCCCCTAGTTGAGCAATTCTTGCATACTCTTGTGCTAGAGCCCTAGAGGGGATGGAGGTTGTTTGAAGGACTGTGATGTAGAGAAAGAAATTTCATACCTTGGGTTGTTCATCCTAATGGGGAATTGTTAATTTTGGGCAACTAGGTCCAAAATCCATGTCGCACTACTCATATGATGATGATTATATTTTTGTTGGATTCCACTTTCAGAGAGGTGCAAGATTGATCTAAAGATCATCTTGTTTGAATGAGCAGAACATACATTTTGATTTTATTTTCCACACATGTGCAAGGTCGACCAACTTTGTAATGTAGGCTCACAAGCCCTACAGATGTATCACACACCTTCATTGATGGATATAAATTGGAGAGAGATGATGTCCATTTCATCATCATCTCATCACATACATTCCTCATGATCTGATTGGTTCGTACAACCTAGAAGAGGCTTCTCTCTCTCCCACGTGTGAATATGGATGCCAGAAATATGGACGATGTCGAAAATCTGAATGCTGGGAATGTGGATGATGTCAGATATGGATGTTGGAAATCTAGATGAGGGATTCTTTTGTTGACTTGCATTGACTTTTGGAGCTGTCTTTGAGGTGTGTGTGTGACACTTGTGGAAGGCTGATTTGGTTGTTGGAGAAGTTGGTTTGACCAACTCAAGGCTCTGCTGGTTGGGGCATCCTCTTGACTACTGTAACAAACATTTATCTATCAATTTGCTAGACAATAAGAATTCTGATACTTCATTTGGCTTGTCTTCTGTTGATCTATTATTATGTTCTATCGGCATTTTACTTTCATGTTTATGTGATCGCTAAATTGAATTCGGCCTATAAGAAAGATTGAAGTAAAACTGCATTAAGCATAGAACATACCATGGTTATTTAAAATTAACATGGAATCAGAGTTGAGGTGAAGGCAAAGCCCAAGATAGTGTGAAAAGAAATCACCGAAGAAGAAGTCTTGTCAAGGACCAATGGCATCCTCAACCTACAAGGGTTTCAAATATGATGATAAGTTGATTGACAAGACAGATTATCATGCATGGAAGATGTCCTTGGATTTGGCATTAGAAGATCATGATGTCATGGACTATGTGCAGGGGAAGATTCATAAGCCTCCATCATATTCTATGAGGCTCACACAAATCGGGAATGATCTCCTTGCCATAGGAGAAGAAGTAGTTGATTGAGAGCTCGTCCTCATTGCTCTTGGAGGACTTCCCTGAGACTGGTATGTATTTAATACTACGATTCTTAATAATAATATGATTCTTGATTTTAATGAATCACTGACTAGATGCAATCAAGAGGAGACAAGAATGATGGAGAGAGATCATCCCTCTAATGGAAATAGAGGTGACCCTACTGCCTTCGCCGCTCATGCAAAGAAGAAGAACCATGGTGGCTCGAGAAATCAAAACCATGGTAGAGCGGGGCCCAAAGGAAGGGAAGATGTTACACTTGTAACAAGTTTGGTCACTATGCAAGAGAGTGCCCCAATAGAAGGGACTCTCCCAGGGATGATGACAACAACAAATTCAGGGGGAATGGCAATCAAAGGAACAACAGGTTCAAAGGAAAAAGAAAGACTCCCTCTGATCGGAGTGGAAATGGGCAACCTTTCAAGAGGTCAAGAAATTTTAGGTACGATGAGTCTAATGTTGTTGATAATAAGAAAAATGAATATATTCTTGTATCTTCCCTCTCTGATGTTGTGGAAATTTCTGAATATTTACACTTTATGCATAAATTATTTACTGTTAATCTAGTTATGCTCCTCCTACTTAGACAAGTTATTAACTGAATAAATTCAAGTTAAAATCGAAACAAAACACATAATAGCTCTCCACCAATCCAGATCTAGAACAAGTTCATGTACACATAGACAAAGTGACACAGTTATTTTTGGACAAATACTCCCCGGAAAAACCCAATGCGAGAAAACCAGTCTCTGGCTGCTGGAGGGTTTTATTATTAAGAATTTTCTTAATACAACAAGCCCGGGTTCCAGATTTGGAAAACCCGACAGAGAAATACTAGATCTACAGCTCACTCGCTGATCTAGGGTCAAAATAATGATTGATCCACACCCTCAAACAGGATTTACAGAACTCAGCCAAGATTAGGGCATAGAAACCCCAGCGCTGCCCCTGAAAGCCTCTGTGTTAGCCTCTGAAGCCCCTCTAGCCCCTAGCGCTGCTCCGAAAGGGATTGCGTTACCCAGACTGGGTGACGCAATATTTACACTGCCCTTTATGGTCTCTGCGTAACCCTCTGAGGGTTTCCTGTTGAAAATCACGTTGTCCTTGGAGGGACTGCGCTATCCTTGCTGCTGCAACTTCCCTTCTCCTCTGTGTTGTCCTTGAGCTGATCTGTGCCTCTTGTGTATTATAGACTCCGGGATTAGATCATCCCCTTGGCCTAAATTCCCCTCTCGACCGCTGAAACAATTATGAGAATTCTTAGCAAATTCGCCCTAGAATCTCAGCTTAGCTTCAGTGCTCTGCCTCTGTGTTTCTTTACAAATGACCCCAAGCCTTTCCTTTATACTTTTCTCGTTGACAAATCAACGGCCATGATCAGATCTTGAATCAATGGCTAAGATTAAAAGAAAGCTTGATCCCTGTGACTTAAGACAATTTCATCACATGTTTAATTAAATTCACTTTAATTATTTAAGTTCTCTAAGTTTTAACTTAGGAAATACATTAAAATAATTAATTAATTTAATATCTCCTAAACCAGATGAAATTTCCCAAATCAATTTCTGGGTCTTGTAGATCAAGTGTACTCTAGTCCCTCCACAAAATTTGGGAGCTAGAGCACAACTGATGCTACCCCAAATACACAAAATCTCAACACTCCCTCTTAGCATCAAGGGTGTGCTCTATCAATACATCACACTTATGCATTACATCATTTTGGGTACTGGTTTTGTGCTGCTGATGCTTGGCCTGCTGCCACTCAACTCTGCATTGTCGCTGCCATTCTATACTGTTGCCCATGACTCTGCCACTGCCACTGCAACCATTGTACTGCAGCTCCCTCTCAATATGTTGCATCTGTGCTGCTCATAGCACTACCACTGTTGATCTGCTGCACTCCAACTTCAGTTGTTGAGAGACACAACTGAATCCCCTGCCCAATCTTTGACAGACAAGCCAGATGGGCTACATCCTCATCACTGAAGCTCCATAGGCTGCAGATTTGTGCTGGCATCTAAAGAATGATGCACAGCTACGGCTCTGTCTGCGTAATCAGACTCCCTCTGCACTACTGAAGTCACATCAGCCCCTTGTGTTGAAATCTATCACGCTACTGTTGCACTGCACTGTCCCTCTGAAGCTTTCTGCACTACTGCAGCTCTGCTTTGCGCTGCTGAAGTCACATCAACCTCTGCACTGTTGCTGCTTCTACGTCACTGCTGCCTTGCTTTGCGCTGCTCCTTCCAGTCTTTAGATCTGCCTCTGCTTGCTTCATTTGTGATTTATGCACCCACTGTTCCTCTTGTCTCGCTACTGTCTTAAGGCTGTCGTAGCTCGCATGTGATCCAAGAGATGAGTTGCTCAAGGATATCGCCTTAATTCTATGTAACTCCTCTACATATCCATGTCACTCCAACTCCGTGGTTCGTGAGCACTCATGGCTGCATCATCTCCTGACCCATCATCTACCACAACTGCTTTGATAGAGGATGCTTCCTTGTCCTTTTTCTTCTCAGGACAATTGTTGGCGAAATGTCCCATTTCACCACATTGGAAGCACTTGATATTTGAAAGATCCTTCTTCTTTGGCTGTTTCTTTGATGCCAAGGCTACATCTTCCTCATCTTCCTTCTTCACTTTGTTCGATCCAGAGCTATACTGCTTCTTGGTGAATCTGCAGAGTTCTTCTTGACACAGAATTGACCACAATTTGTCCCAATCTGGGAGGTCTGCTCTGCCCAAAATGCTTTGGACAAAGGTTTCCCACTCATCTGTCACTGCATTGAGGACATTCCCGACCATCACATCGTCTTCCACCTTAGCACCAGTTGCAGTCAACTGATCTCTGATCGACTGCAGTCTGAAGAGGAAATGCTCCATGTCTTCTCCCTTGGCCATCATGAATGACCTCATTTGAGTCTCCAACAACATCTTTCTTTGGACAGATTTTTCCTCACAAAGGGAGGTCAAGGCCTTCCACATCTCGTTAGTTGTCTTCTTCTCAGCTACATGTGGTACAATATGGTCCTTGATTCCATCCATAATCAGCCGCTTGGCATGCCCAGCAGCGTCCTTATGCTTCTAAAGGAGATCCGGATCAGTAGGTGTGGCCAAAGTTTGCTCTGCGTGGTCTCTAAGATTGTATGCCTCAAGGACTATCAGGATCCTTGCCTTCCAAACTGAAAAGTTTGAGAGGCCATTCATCCTATCCTGATCACGCAGTCCATGAGGAGCCATCTGCTCAGAATGTGTCGGAACTTCCTTTTCTCTTTGCAAGAGAAATGGATCTAAGGCCCTTGGTGAAACAGGTACCTTCTGCTCCCTCTGGCCGTTGATTTCCCTCCTTGGAAATCTACCAAATCAACTATGATTCAACTTCTTCTTTGATCCTCTGATCAAACTGCAAGTTTCCTTTGGCTAGAAACTCTTTAAGAAGTTGATCTCCTCCCACTCTTTGTCACTTGTGCTAAGGCTAAAGATCTGAAAACTTGATAAAATTAACCCCATCAGCGCCTTCTGAATTTCTGCAGCTTTTCTGCAGTTTTTTCTGGATCTGACAGATTCAGATCTGAATCACACTGGCTGGCTTCAAATTGATCCAAAATTGTTTTGAGCCACCTCTGTGCAGTAATTGCGTGGGCTTGCTAAGAGACAACGTTAGACTACGTCACCCTTCCCTCTGCGTGAATCTGCCTCTAAAAACTACGTTGTCCCTTCAGATCTGAGTTTCTGCTGCTTTTCCAGCTGCTTTCTGCAGCTAGAACTTTCAGTCTCTTGCTGGTGACCCTCCTAGATCTGCAATTGCTCTGATACCATGTGGAAATTTCTGAATATTTACACTTTATGCATAAATTATTTACTGTTAATCTGGTTATGCTCCTCCTACTTAGACAAGTTATTAACTGAATAAATTCAAGTTAAAATCGAAACAAAACACATAACAGCTCTCCACTAATCCAGATCTAGAACAAGTTCATGCACACACAGACAAAATGACACGGTTATTTCTGGACAAATAGTCCACGAAAAAACCCAATGCGGGAAAACCGGTCTCTGGCTGCTGGAGGGTTTTATTACTAAGAATTTTCTGAATACAAGCAGCTTGAGTTTCAAATCTGGAAAACCCGACAGAGAAATACTATATCTAGAGCTCACTGGCTGATCTAGGGCCAAAATAATGATTGATCCACACCCTCAAACGAGATTTACAGAACTTAGCCAAGATTAGGGCCTAGAAACCCCAGCGCTGCCCTTGAAAGCCTTTGCATTAGCCTCTGAAGCCCCTTTAGCCCTCAGCGCTACTCCAGAAGGGATTGCGTTACCCCAGACTGGGTGACGCAGTCTCTACACTGCCCCTTAGGGTCTCTGCGTAACCCTCTGAGGGTTTCCTGTTGAAAATCAAGTTGTCCTTGGAGGGACTGCGCTATCCTTGCTGCTGCAGCTTCCCTTCTCCTCTGCGCTGTCCTTGAGCTGATCTTTGCCTCTTGTGTATTCTAGACCCCTGGATCAGATCATCCCCTTGGTCTAAATTCCCCTCTCTGCAGCTGAAACACTTCTGAGAATTCTTAGCAAATCCGCCCTAGAATCTCAGCTTAGCTTCAGTGGTCTGCCTCTGTGTTTTTTTACAAATGACCCCAAGCCTTTCCTTTATACTTTTCTCGTTGACAAATCAACAGCCATGATCAGATCTTGAATCAATGGCTAAGATTAAAAGAAAGCTTGATTTGTGTGACTTACGACAATTTCATCACATGTTTAATTAAATTCACTTTAATTATTTAAGTTCCCTAAGTTTTAACTTAGGAAATACATTAAAATAATTAATTAATTTAATATCTCCTAAACCAGATGAAATTTGCCAAATCAATTTCTGGGTCTTGTAGATCAAGTGTACTCTAGTCCCTCCACAAAATTTGGGTGCTAGAGCACAACTGATGCTACCCCAAATACAAAAAATCTCAACAGATGCATCTCCTACCGACAGCCTGGATGTTTGGTTGATTGATAGTGGTGCTTCAAGGCACCTCACTGGTTATAAAGAAGCCCTCTCTGATTTGATTGAGAAGGATACTAGTTTAGAAATTAACCTTAGAGATAATGCCACATATCCCGTGAAAGGGACAGAGACTGTGACCCTTCATCTATCTCAAGGTCAAGTCCTCTGCTTGCAAGATGTGTTGTACGTAGCTGATTTGAAGGAGGACCTTGTGTCTATTTCAGAAATTCAAGATAAAGAATTCAAGGTGGCATTCGTTGATGGAAAGGTACACATCTAGAAGAAGAACTTTAGAGAAGATCTTACTATTGGTTTTAGAGTTGATACACTCTACCAGGTTGGAGGAAGTCTGTTGGGGGCTATGTTATGTGATACAATTCTTCAAACCGAGTTATGGAACCGGAGGTTTGCACACTTTCATTACAAAGCCCTTCCCGAAGCAAGGAAGGTGGTAATAGGGATGCTCTAGTTTAAAGATGATCATGAAGGTATATGCCAGAGTTGTGCCGAAGGGAAGCATACAAGGAGATCATTCCCCTCAAGTGTCACAAAGACATCTGATATCTTGAAATTAATACATTCTGATTTATCTGGTATGCTGCCTGAAACATCCTTGGGAGGATGTTCCTATTACATGACTTTTATAGATGACTTCTCCAGCAAGACTTGGATATATTTCTTGAAGAAGAAGGACGAAGCATTGAAATGGTTTTGTACCTGCAAGGCCCTCGTGGAAAATCAAATCGAGAAGAAAATCAAAATTTTGAGGACCAACATGGGACCGAGTACGAGTCAAATGAATTCAATGACTTTTGCAGGGAATCTGGCATTAAGAGGGAGACCACAACTGTGTATACTCCTGAGCGAAATGGTGTTGCTGAAAGAAAAGAATAGGACCATTGTGGAAGCTGCCTGTGCGATGCTATATGACCAAGGTCTTCCGAAGTTTCTATGGGGAGAAGCTGCGAACACTGCTGTGTATGTTCATAATAGATGCCCACATTTCGCTTTGGACTCCAAAAATCTCGAAGAAGTATTCTCTAGTAAGAAGCCTGATGTCTCCCACTTTAGAGTTTTTGGAAGTCTTGTTTACTTTCATGTGCCGAAAGAAAAGAGAAGCAAGATGGATGCTTCTGGAAAGAAGGGAATGTTTGTGGGCTACAGTGAAACTTCGAAGGCATATAGAATCTATGTGCCTAGTCAAAGAGAAGTGGAGATATGCCACAATGGCACCTTCGATGAAGATGTTTCCCTCAAGAAAGTAAGAAATCTTCCTAGCTCAAAGGAAGACAAAGAAGAAGAAGTTGGAAGGCAAAAAGAACCGAAGGATGAACCTATGTTCGATGTTGAAGTACCAATGGATCCTATTGATCCACCTCCTTCTAATAAGAGGAGACCCTCATGGCTCAGGGACACTCTCCAGGATGCCGAGAGACATGTTGCCCCGAGAGGAACATTCTGTGAAAGCAAGAAGTCAAATAGGTACCTATCAGGCATGAGTACAATTGTAAAATTTGAGCCTGGATCATTTGAAGAAGCCATAAAGCATCATGTTTGGAAGGATTCTATGAACGTAGCATATGAGTCCATTATGAAGAATGATGTCTGGGAAGTGGTCCCAAGACCAGAGGACAAATCTATTGTCACCTCGAAATGGCTCTTCAAGATCAAGCATGGAGGCGATGGAAGTGCTTAAAAGTACAAGGCAATATTTGTTGCTCGAGGCTTCTCTCAAAAAGAAGGCATAGATTATGATGATATATTTGCACTTATCGCCTGCTATACCACCATTCGATCTATTATTGCCCTTGCTGCAACGCAAGGATGGAGTCTCCATCAGATGGATGTGAAGACTGCATGGTTCAATAAAGGAAGAGGTTTATGTGGAGCAACCTCTGGGATTCGAAGTCCAAGATAGAGACACCTATGTATGCAGGTTGAAGAAAGCCCTCTATGGGTTGAAGCAAGACCCCAGGGCTTGGTATGAGAGGATAGATAGCTACTTGATGAAGTTGGGCTTCACTCGAAGTAATGTTGATCCAAAAATTTATTTTAAGGTTGATAGAGAAGGGCCTCTCATTCTAGTTCTCTATGTGGACGATCTCTTCCTAACAGGTGCTGACCCTCTCATTCATCAATGTAAGAGGGAGCTAGCTTCCGAGTTTGAGATGAAAGACCTAGGACTGGTGCACTATTTCCTAGGCTTGGAGGTCTGGCAAAGGTCAGGAAAGTTTTTCCTTTCTCAAGGAAAATATGTCATGAAGCTACTAGAGAGATTTGGTATGGTGGACTATCGACACCGATGGAACTCAACTTTAAGAAGTTGTGTGGCAGCGCACCTGGGCCCGAGTTGGGAAATCCCACCGAGTATCGACAACTTGTAGGGGCCCTGATGTTCTTAGTGAACTCTTGTCCGGATGTATGTTTTGCAGTGAACACTTTGAGTCAACATATGGTTGAGCCTCATCACATTCACTGGATTGTTGCCAAGAATCTATTGAGATATCTTCGTGGCACAATCAACCATGGCCTGAGATACACTGTCGAGAGTTTGAGACTCCATGGATATACTGATGTCTATTGGGCTAGCAGTGTGGTGGATCACAAGAGCACATCTGGATGTTGCTTCACCTTGAGTTCTGCTTTGATATCTTGGATGAGCAGGAAGCAGAAGTCGGTGGCTTTGAACACCGTTGAGGCCAAATGCATTGCAGCAAGTATGGCCTGTTGTGAAGCTGTTTGGTTGAGAAAGCTCTTCAGTGAGTTGTTCGGACATGTGTTAGATACCATCATTATCCTTTGTGATAACCAGAGTGGGATTCATCTTTCTGAGAATCTCGTGTTCCACGATCGATCCAAGCATATTGATATTAAGTACCTCTTTGTCCGGGACATGGTACAACGAGGCACCGTAAGGCTCGATCACATAGGAATTGATGAGCAGGTTGCAGATATTCTCACGAAACCCCTGGGGAAGGTCAAGTTCCTAACCTTTCGTGAGAAGGTTGGAATCATGGAAAGACCCTATTGTGAGGGTCCTGCTTGAGTTGGACTATGAGCTCTCGGAGCTTCGAGGGGCTTGGGGATATCTCCTTGGAGCTATAAGCACACACGGGGCTAGGCTTGCCGGACTTTGTTGTGCTTCTGCCCCACCGTTATGACGTTTGAGCTGGTTCACCTTCTCTTTTATCTATGCCCCGCATGCATCCTACCCATGGAATTTTGGACTCATGGGAAGTACCTCTCATTTGGCCAATGAGGTGAGAAATGTGGATAGAGACCAATAGCAAGACTAATGGACACATCAGATATTGTCGTAATCTCTATCTCTTGGATGGCACGTGTCCAACACCTTGATCTGGGATCAAGTCTGATGTGGTTCCTACCTCTAAACTTACTTTGGGTTAGTAAACTAACTTCGGGTTAGTATGTGAATCTTTTGAGTCTATTGAGGTTTTACCCTCTAAACTGACTTCGTGTTAGTAAACTAACTTCCGGTTAGTATGTGACTCTTTTGAGTCTATTGATTAAGTCTATTAAGGTTTTACCCTCTAGGCTGACTTCGGGTAAGCAGAGTGTGATGCCTTTGAGACTTGCTCTTGTTTGTTTGCCCTTGAGCTAGCAAAGCATGTTATAACAGGATGACGTAGGAACACATGATGATAGTACACGATGGTACTAATCACTGGATGGCAGAGGTGGACAGATGGAGTTCTCCCTAGTCGATAAGATAAGATAGGATAATTATATTAATGTCCATATTTTGACACTTCGTTGAGTCATACTGTTCTGAATCGTAAATGTTTTTTTTTTTAATTGAGGGTAATAAATGATTCCATGCCTATAATATTTGAGGGCCGAAGAATACGATAGAATCCAGAGGCTGGTCTGAGCACACGATAGCGTGCGAAGCCCCGCGGGTGGACGTCAGCCCATAAGTGACCCCTCCAGTCGAATCAGAAAAGCCTGCATCTACTATTGCTCGTATTAAACCATCAGAGGCATCGCTTTAATTGTGGGCATCACATTCGGTTTACATTGGCATCGCTTCATGACGAGCGAGAACCAAGATTTCTGATTCCTTAACGCAAATGTGTTCCATGTGGCAGTTTGGCGTTTGTGTTCATACAGGGGTTGATGAGGGAAACACATTTGGCATCGTATTTCAAATAGTGTCATATGATATCGCATGGCATCACGTTTTGTTTTGACACTCGCTCTGTAGCACGATGGATTTTGTTATGGCTCTCGCACATATCTGAGCATCTCATGGCATCTCATAGCATCGTATGGCATCACATGGCATACCTTCAGCATCTTATGGCATTGCATGGTATTACAGTGGATCTAAATCCTTGTGGCTTACTCTCTGAATATTTGTATGTACATATATACAGTGGCCTCATGTATTAAATATAAAACTGAGTTATGTTATATATGAGATATTGTTGCACAATGGAGCAGCGAGAGTGGCACCATTTAGCGCAGTTCTGTACTGTGGCTCTCTATTGACATTTACCTGGCATATTTTATGGTTTGTATTCTTGTGACCCTTAATGTGAGATTGTAAACAATATATCAGTGGATAGTGATCTACATTACAATGGAGAAAATTGAGAGAAATGTTATGGCATTTGCTACTGTAGAGAGTGAGGTCCAAGAAAACAGTAGAGAAAATTGATGTTAGGTATGATGTTGAACGTCTGAGATATAACTATGAAAACAACAGAAATATGGATGCTTCCTCTCCAGATCGTAGTTCATATGCTCAAGGCAGAAGCAATGGCAACAACAAATTAAGAACAGATCCATCGAGCAAAGGAACATATAAGCAGCTTTGGGAGAGACAAAAAGCTCATGTGCAACAGTTTATGGCAACTGGAGATGCTTTGAATAAAACTACAGAGGCAAGATAGGCCAGTGAGAAACTGATAAAACGAATGCATGGTAGTGATGATGGCGATGCGGGTTATGCACTCACTGCAGGGGACAATGTTCAGAATGCAGGAGGCCTGAGACAGTTTGAGTGTTGGTTGTAACATATATTGTAGCTATGAGCAGTAGTTGTGATAAGTTGCATACTATATACAGGCAGTAAGAACAACATTGATTGAGGAAATTGATGGGTTAAGTTTAAAGCAGCAATATTCTCTCTGAGATCTGCCTGGTACATCAAGGACAGAGGCCAAAGGGATGTAAGTGGAGTGCATCTTCAACAAGTAAGTCATTTTATTTGTTCTTGATGTATAGGAAGATATGGTCAGTGACATATGGCAGAATCTATCTTGATTTGTGATATCTTCAGAGGCATATGGAAATATATATAACCATGAAGTTTGATGGCCTTGATAAATAATGCTATAGCATCACTGTAATCCATGATATGACAATATATGACACTTGACAAGATGTATGACAGATATGGGTATGAGTCTTGGATGGCTTTGACTGTGGGAGAATAAGACTCCTTTCCAAGTTGGTGTCTGGGATGCCCTCATTTAAAATAGATATTTTCTCTCTCAAGAGAAGCTGACATTAAGAGGGAGAATTCAACTGTATATACCCCTGAGTTAATATCATTGCTGAATGAAAGAAGATCCTGGCTCAAATATATATGGCTTCAGAGGGGGAAATTCCGAAAGAAAACCAAGAAGCGATATAAATACCAAGGGTATCTAGCTGCCATGAGTACAATATGAGCTTGGATCATTTGAAAAAGTTGTAAAGCATCAAGCCTGGAAGGATGCAAGGATGATGTTTGGGATATGGTTCCTAGACCACATAACAAAGTTGTTGTCACCTCGATATAAGATCAAGCATGGATCTAATGGGAAATTGTGTTGCCTGAGACTTCTCTTGGAAGGCACTGATTATTATTGCACCTATAATCTATTATTTCCCTTGCTACTATGCAAGGATGGAATCTTCATCAGATGGATGTAAAGACCGCTTTTTGGCATGGTGCGATAAAGGAAGAGGTGTATGTGGAAAAACCTTTGGGGATCAAAGTCTAGGATCGGGACACCCATGTCTGCAGGTTGAAGAAAGCCCTCTATGGGCTGAAGCAAGCACCTAGAGCTTGGCACGAGAGGATAGATAGCTACCTGATGAAGCTGGGCTTCACCCGTAGTAATGCTGATCCGAACCTTTACTTCAAGGTTGATAGAGAAAGGCCTCTCATTTTGGTCCTGTACGTGGATGACCTCTTCCTGACAGGTGCTGACCCTCTCATTCATCAGTGCACAAGGGATCTCGCTGCTGAGTTCGAGATGAAGAACCTAGGACTGATGCCTAGGACTCGAGGTCTGGCAGAGACCTGGCGAGATTTCCATTCTCAAGGAAAACACATTGTGAAGCTTCTGGAAAGATTTAGTATGGTGGACTGCAAGTCCGTGTCGACACCGATGGAGCTCAACTTTAAGAAGTTGAGTGGCAGCGCTGCTGGGCCTGTATTAGCAAATCCTACTGAGTATCGTCAACTCGTAGGGGCTCTGGTGTTCTTAGTGAACACCCGTCCGGACATATGTTGTGTAGTGAACACCTTGTGTCAACACATGGTTGATCATAACATTCACTGGGTTGGTGCCAAGAAACTCTTGAGATATCTCTGTGGCACGATAGACCATGGGCTGAGATACACTATCGCGAGCATGACACTCCTTGGATACACTGATGCCGACTAGGCTGGCAGTGTGGTGGATCGTAAGAGCACATCTGGATGCTACTTCACAAGTAGATCTCTTCGAGCAGGAAACGGAAGTCGGTAGCTTTGAGCACCGTTGAGGTCAAATACATTGCAACATGTATGGCCCGTTGTGAAGTAACTTGGTTGCGAAAGCTCTTCAATGAGCTATTCGAGCATGTGCTAGATGCCACCGTTACCCTTTGTGATAACCAGAGGGGGATTCATTTGTCATAGAATCCCAGGTTCAACGATTGATCCAAGCATGTTGATGGCTGGTACCACTTTATCCGGGTTACGGTACAGTGAGGCGCCGTAAGGCTCGATCATATAGGAACTGATGAGCAGGTCGCATATATTCTCACAATGCCCTTTGGGAAGATCATGTTCCTAATCTTCCGTGAGAATCTTGGAATCATGGAACGACCCTATTTGGAGGGTCTTGTTGGACGATGAGCTCTGGGAGCTCCAAGGGGGTTTTGGGGATAGCTTTGGTGCTATAAGCAACCACAGGGCTAGGCTTGCTGAACCTAGTTGGTGTGCTTCTACCCCACCGTGATGATATTGAGCTGGTTTACCTCTCTTTGATCTGTGCCCCGTATGCATCCTACCCGTGGAGTTTCAGACTCATGGGAAGTACCTCTCATTTGGCTAATGAGGTGGGAAATGAGAATAGAGACCATAGCAAGACCGATGGACGCATTCGAAATTGCCGTACTCTCTATGTATAGGATGACACGGTCCAACAACTTGATCTGGGATCAAGTTTAGCGAGGTTTCAGACCTCCAACTGACTTCGGGTCAGTGAAACTAACTTCGGGTTAGTATATGACTCTCTTGAGTCCTAGTGAGGTTTCGGACCTCCAACTGACTTTGGTTCAGGTAGACCAACTTTGGGTTGGTATGAGATTCTTTGTGAAACCTATAGAGGTTTCGGATCTCTGGGATGAATCTGTTAGCCGAGTATGATGTCTTTGTGATTGACTCACTTCTGTTCTGAAATAAAGAGGCCAGCAAAGCAAGTTACGGCGAGATAACGCACGATGTTTGGATTGCACTAGTGGACGGAGTTCTCCCTAGTTGAGAGGGAGTGTTAAATTTGGACAACTAGGTCCAAACTCCGGGGTGTGCTGCTCAGATGACCATCCCAATATTTTATTGGATTCCTCTTTCAGAGAGGTGTAAGATTGATCTAAAGATCATCTTGATCGGATGAGCAGAGCATGTACTTTGAATTTATTCCACTTATGTGCTAGGTCGGTTTGGAATATAATATAGACTTAAATGTCTTAAAGAGCGTGTCACACACCCCCAAAGATGCCTATATAATGGAGAGACTTGGAGTTCATTATACACACATTGTGTGGAGGATTTTCTTCTCTCTTGATGGCGATGAAGTTGCGTTCTTGGCGCTGCGTATTTGTGGAGTATTCTTCGTCTGGGTTGTACTGGGGTTATGTGTGACACGCTTGGCTGAATGACCTATTGAAGACTTTGCTGGTAGAAGCATCCTGCTGATCGCCGTAACGTCACCATTCATTATCTCTGTTTTGCCTTGTCTTCCATCGATCTATTGGTATGTTCTATCTGCTTCAGGATTTTGTGCCCTAATCTGAAATGGCATAGAACATGTTTAAATTAACATGGTATCAAAGCGAGGAGAAGACAACGCCCAGCTTATGTCAAGAATCTAGGGCAGTGTAAAAACGGTTGTTCATATCTACCTCTGGAATGACGCTGGACTGAGGCTAAAAGAAGAGTTTGGGGAAGGATTGTCTTGATGTTTTGGTGCAGATGTCTTGAAGGAACTGGGACGAGACATTTGAGGTAAGTATGGGCCATTCGGTGCTAATTTCGACTATTATTTACCTTTTGGCCTGGGCCGCAGAGCTTGCTGTAACTACAAGAAGGTTGGAGTATCTAGTTCAAGGGCCGAGAGGCCTGGTGTTGGGTCTTCTCTGTAAACAACAGGCACAAGGAGTACACCACTGCCAAGAAAGAGAATGTTATCTTTGAATTAATATTCTTTGTGGAGCAGCTCGGTGAACTGTAAAATGGCCTAGGAAGTAATGGCCCAGGAAAGTATTCAGGGTAACTTGATCTAATATTTTGTTTCTTGTTGATTCAAGGAAAGGCCGCAACCTTTTTGAAGACTGATGCTACAGATATGACCCTATAGGTGATGAAACCCTCGGACATTAGAAGGATTTCTAAGCAAAAAAAAAGTTCAAGTATTGAATAATTAGCCCTAACCAGCCCGAAATCAACAGCAGAGGAGCAGACCAAACAGCGAGCACAGCTTCAGTAGATTCAGAAAAATTGGCGTGGCCAGTTAATTCGGCATGCTCTTGGGCTTCCTGTATGCTTCTTAGCTGATGCCTGCAGTCCCCTCTCATTAGCGAAAGACCCGCCATCACCACCGATTCTTCAAGGTGTCCACAAATTTCGATCTTATAACTTATTCCTTTTCTGTTGCTTTATTTCAGAGAATCAGAGGCTTCTGGTTTTTATTTAGGCACCCTGCCCTTTTGCATTTTTTCGTATTCCATATTTTGACACTCCGTCGAGTCATACTGTTCTGAATCGTTAATGTTTTTTTTAATTGAGGGTAATAAATGATTCCATGCCTGTAATATTTGAGGGCCGAAGAATCCAATAGAATCCGGAGGCTGGTCCGAGCACACGATAGCGTGCGAAGCCCTACGGGTGGGCGTCAGCCCAGAAGCGACCCCTCCAGTCGAATCAGAAAAGCCTGCATCTACTATTGCTCGTATTAAACCATCAGAGGCATCGCTTTAATTGTGGGCATCACATTCGGTTTACATTGGCATCGCTTCATGACGAGCGAGAACCAAGATTTCTGATTCCTCAACGCAAATGTGTTCCATGCGGCAGTTCAGCGTTTGTGTTCATACAAGAGTTGATGAGGGCAACGTATTTGGCATCGTATATCAAATAGTGTCATATGATATCGCATGGCATCACATTTTGTTTTGACACTCGCTCTGTAGCACGGTGAATTTTGTTATGGCTCTCGCACATATCTGAGCATCTCATGGCATCTCATAGCATCGTATGGCATCACATGGCATACCTTCAGCATCTTATGGCATTGCATGGTATTACAGTGGATCTAAATCCTTGTGGCTTACTCTGTGAATATTTGTATGTACATATATACAGTGGCCTCATGTCTTAAATATAAAACTAAGTTATGTTATATATGAGATATTGTTGCACAATGGAATAGCTAGAGTGGCACCGTTTAGCACAGTTCTGTACTGTGGCTCTCTATTGACATTTATCTGGCATATTTTATGGTTTGTATTCTTGTGACCCTTAATGTGAGATTGTAAACAATATATCAGTGGATAGTGATCTACATTACAGTGGAGAAAATTGAGAGAAATGTTATGGCATTTCCTACTATAGAGAGTTAGGTCCAAGAAAACAGTGGAGAAAATTGATGTCAAGTCTGATGTTGAATGTCTGAGATATAAATATGAAAACAGCAGAAATATGGATGCTTCCTCTCCAGATCGTAGTTCATATGCTCAAGGCAGAAGCAATGGCAACAACAAATTAAGAACAAATCCATCGAGCAAAGGAACATATAAGCAGGTTCAGGAGAGACAGAAAGCACATGTGCAACAGTTTATGGCAACTGGAGATGCTTTGAATACAACTGCAGAGGCAAGAAAGGCCAGTGAGAAACTAATAAAACGAATGCATGGTAGTGATGATGGCGATGCGGGTTATGCACTCACTACAGGGGACAATGTTCAGAATGCAGCAGGCCTGAGATAGTTTGAGTGTTGGTTGCAACATATATTGTAGCTATGAGCAGTAGCTGTGATAAGTTGCAGACTATGTACAGGCAGTAAGAACAACATTGACTCGGGAAATTGATGGGCTGAGTTTAAAGCAGCAATACTCTCTGTGAGATCTGCTTGGTACATCAAGGACGGAGGCCAAAGGGATGTAAGTGGAGTGCATCTTCAACAAGTAAGCCATTTTATTTGTTCTTGATGTATAGGAAGATATGGTCAGTGACATATGGCAGAATCTATCTTCATCTGTGATATCTTCAGAGGCATATGGAAATATATATAACCATGAAGTTTGATGGTTGTGATAAATAATGCTATAGCATCACTGTAATCCATGATATGACAATATATGACACCTGACAAGATGTATGAAAGATATGGCTATGAGTCTTGGATGGCTTTGACTGTGGGAGAATAAGACTCCTTTCCAAGTTGGTGTTTGGGATGCCCTCATTTAAAATAGATATTTTCTCTCTCAAGAGAAGCTGGCATTAAGAGGGAGAATTCAACTGTATATACTCCTGAGTTAATATCATTGCTGAACGAAAGAAGATCCTGGCTCAAATATATATGGCTTCATAGGGGGAAATTCCGGAAGAAAACCAAGAAGCCATATAAATACCAGGGGTATCTAGCTGCCATGAGTACAATATGAGCCTGGATCATTTGAAAAGGTTGTAAAGCATCAAGCCTGGAAGGATGCAAGGATGATGTCTGGGATATGGTTCCTAAACCACAGAACAAAGCTGTTGTCACCTCAATATAAGATCAAGCATGGATCTAATGGGAAATTGTGTTGCCTGAGACTTCTCTTGGAAGGCACTGATTATTATTGCACCTATAATCAATTATTTCCCTTGCTGCTACGCAAGGACGGAATCTTCATCAGATGGATGTAAAGACCACTTTTTGGCATGGTGCGGTAAAGGAAGAGGTGTATGTAGAACAACCTTTGGGGATCAAAGTCCAGGATCGGGACACCCATGTCTGCAGGTTGAAGAAAGCCCTCTATGTGCTGATGCAAGCACCTAGAGCTTGGTACGAGAGGATAGATAGCTACCTGATGAAGTTGGGCTTCACTTGTAGTAATGTTGGTCCGAACCTTTACTTCAAGGTTGATAGAGAAAGGCCTCTCATTCTGGTCATGTATGTGGACAACCTCTACCTGACAGGTGCTGACCCTCTCATTCATCAGTGCACGAGGGAGCTCGCTGCTGAGTTCGAGATGAAGAACCTAAGACTGATGCCCAGGATTCGAGGTCTGGGAGAGACCTGGCGAGATTTTCCATTCTTAAGGAAAACACATTGTGAAGCTTCTGGAAAGATTTAGTATGGTGGACTGCAAGTCTGTGTTGACACCGATGGAGCTCAACTTTAAGAAGTTGAGTGGCAGCACTGCTGGGCCTGTATTATAAAATCCTACTGAGTATTGTCAACTCGTAGGGGCTCTGGTGTTCTTAGTGAACACCCGTTCGGACGTATGTTGTGCAGTGAACACCTTGAGTCAACACATGGTTGATCATAACATTCACTGGGTTGGTGCCAAGAAACTCTTGAGATATCTATGTGGCGCGATAGACCATGGGCTGAGATACACTGCCGAGAGCATGACACTCCTTGGATATACTGATGCCGACTGGGCTGGCAGTGTGGTGGATCGTAAGAGCACATCTGGATGCTACTTCACAAGTAGATCTGCTTCGGGTAGGAAACGGAAGTCGGTAGCCTTGAGCACCGTTGAGGTAGAATACATTGCAACATGTATGGCCCGTTGTGAAGTCACTTGGTTGCGAAATCTCTTCAGTGAGTTGTTTGAGCATGTGCTAGATGCCACTGTTATCCTTTGTGATAACCAGAGGGGGATTCATTTGTCATAGAATCCCGGGTTCCACGATTGATCCAAGCATGTTGATGGCTGGTACCACTTTATCCGGGTTATGGTACAACGAGGCGCCGTAAGGCTCGATCATATAGGAACTGATGAGCAGGTCGCGGATATTCTCTCAATGCCCTTTGGGAAGGTCATGTTCCTAACCTTTCGTGAGAATCTTGGAATCATGGAAGGACCCTATTTGGAGGGTCCTGTAGGACGATGAGCTCTGGGAGCTCCAAGGGGGTTTTGGGGATAGCTTTGGTGCTATAAGCAACCACAGGGCTAGGCTTGTCGAACCTAGTTGGTGTGCTTCTACCCTACTGTGATGATATTGAGCTGGTTTACCTCTCTTGGATCTGTGCCCCGTATGCATCCTACCCATGGAGTTTCAGACACATGGGAAGTACCTCTCATTTGGCCAATGAGGCGGGAAATGAGAATAGAGACCATAGCAAGACCGATGGACGCATCGGAGATTGTCGTACTCTCTATGTCTAGGATGACACTGTCCAACAACTTGATCTGGGATCAAGTCTAGCGAGGTTTCAGACCTCCAACTGACTTTGTGTTAGTGAAACTAACTTCGGGTTAGTATATGACTCTCTTGAGTCCTAGTGAGGTTTCAAACCTCCAACTGACTTCGGGTCAGGTAAACCAACTTCGGTTGGTATGAGACTCTTTGTGAGTCCTATAGAGTTTTTGGACCTTTGGGCTGAATCTGTCAGTCGGGTATGATGTCTTTGTGATTGACTCACTTCTGTTATGAAATAAAGAGGCCTGCAACGCAAGTTACGGCGGGATGACGCACGATGTTTGGATTGCACTAGTGGACGAAGTTCTCCCTAGTTGAGAGGGAGTGTTAAATTTGGAAAACTAGGTCCAAACTCCGGGGTGTGCTGCTCAGATGACGATCCCAATATTTTTATTGGATTCCTCTTTCAGAGAGGTGTAAGATTGATCTAAAGATCACCTCGATCAGATGATCAGAACATATATTTTGAATTTATTCCACTTATGTGCTAGGTTGATTTGGAATATAATGTAGACTTAAATGTCTTAAAGAGCGTGTCACACACCCCCGGAGATGCCTATATAATGGAGAGACTTGGAGTTCATTATACACACATTGTGTGGAGGATTTTCTTCTCTATTGATGGCGATGGAGCTGCGTTCTTGGTGTTGCATATTTGTGGAGTATTCTTTGTCTGGGTTGTACTGGGGTTATGTGTGACACACTTGGCTGAATGACCTATTGAAGACTTTGCTGGTAGAAGCATCCTGCTGATCGCCGTAACGTCGCCATTCATTATCTCTGTTTTGGCTTGTCTTCCATCGATCTATTGGTATGTTCTATCTGCTTCAGGATTTTGTGCCCTAATCTGAAATGGCATAGAACATGTTTAAATTAACATGGTATCAGAGCGAGGAGAAGATAACGCCCAGCTTATGTCAAGAATCTTGGGCAGTGTAAAAAGGGTTGTTCATATCTACCTATGGAATGACGCTGAAAGAAGAGTTTGGTGAAGGATTGTCTTGATGTTTTGGTGCAGATATATTGAAGGAACTGGGACGAAACATTTGAGGTAAGTATGGGCCATTCGGTGCTAGTTTCGACTATTATTTACCTTTTGGTTTGGGCCGCAGAGCTTGCTGTAACTACAACAAGGTTGGAGTATCTAGTTCAAGGGCCGAGAGGCCTGGTGTTGGGTCTTCTCTGTAAACAACAGGCACAAGGAGTACACCACTGCCAAGACAGAGAATGTTACCTTTGAATCAGTATTCTTTGTGGAGCAGCTTGATGAACTGTAAAATGGCCTAGGAAGTAATGGCCCAGGAAAGTATTCAGGGTACCTTGATCTAATATTTTGTTTCCTATTGATTCAAAGAAAGGCCGCAGCCTTTTTGAAGACTGATGCTATAGATCTGACCCTATAGGTGATGAAACCCTCAGACATTAGAAGGATTTAAATGTTTAAGGATGGAATAATTAGCCCTAACCAGGCCGAAATCAACAGCAGAAGAGCAGACCAAACAACGAGCACAGCTTCAGTCGATTCAGAAAAATTGGCGTGGCCAGTTAATTCGGCATGCTCTTGGGCTTCCTGTACGCTTGTTAGCTGATGCCCGCAGTCCCCTCTCATTAGCGAAAGACCCGCCATGACCACCGACTCTTCAAGGTGTCCACAGATTTCGATCTTAGAACTTATTCCTTTGCTGTTGCTTTATTTCAGAGAATCAGAGGCTTATGGTTTTTATTTAGGCACCCTGCCCTTTTGCATTTTTTCATATTCCATATTTTGACACTCCGTCGAGTCATACTGTTCTGAATCGTAAATGTTTTTATTAATTGAGGGTAATAAATGATTCCATGCCTGTAATATTTGAGGGCCGAAGAATCCGATAGAATCCGGAGTCTGGTCCGAGCACACAATAGCGTGCGAAGCCCCGCGGGTGGGCGTCAGCCCATAAGCGACCCCTCCAGTCGAATCAGAAAAGCCTGCATCTACTATTGCTCATATTAAACCATCAGAGGCATCGCTTTAATTGTGGGCATCACATTCGGTTTACATTGGCATCGCTTCATGACGAGCGAGAACCAAGATTTCTGATTCCTCAACACAAATGTGTTCCATGCGGAATTTCGGCATTTGTGTTCATACAGGAGTTGATGAGGGCAACACATTTGGCATTGTATATCAAATAGTGTCTTATGATATCGCATGGCATCACGTTTTGTTTTGACACTCGCTCTGTAGCACGATGGATTTTGTTATGACTCTCGCACATATCTCAGCATCTCATGGCATCTCATATCATCATATGGCATCACATGGCATACCTTCAACATCTTATGGCATCACATGGTATTACGGTGGATCTAAATCCTTGTGGCTTACACTCTGAATATTTGTATGTACATATATACAGTGGCCTCATGTCTTAAATATAAAACTGAGTTATGTTATATATGAGATATTGTTGCACAACGGAACAGCTAGAGTGGCACCGTTTAGCACAGTTCTGTACTGTGGCTCTCTATTGACATTTATCTGGCATATTTTATGGTTTGTATTCTTAATGTGAGATTGTAAACAATATATCAGTGGATAGTGATCTACATTACAGTGGAGAAAATTGAGAGAAATGTTATGGCATTTCCTACTGCAGAGAGTGAGGTCCAAGAAAACAGTGGAGAAAATTGATGTCAGGTCTGATGTTGAACGTCTGAGATATAAATATGAAAAAAAGAGAAATATGGATGCTTCCTCTCCAGATGGTAGTTCATATGTTCAAGGCAGAAGCAATGGTCACAACAAATTAAGAACAAATCCATCGAGCAAAGGAACATATAAGCAGCTTCGGGAGAGACAGAAAGCTCATGTGCAACAGTTTATGACAACTGGAGATGCTTTGAATATAACTGCAGAGGCAAGAAAGGCCAGTGAGAAACTGATAAAACGAATGCATGGTAGTGATGATGGCGATGCGGGTTATGCACTCACTGCAGGGGATAATGTTCAAAATGCATGAGGCTTGAGACAGTTTGAGTGTTGGTTGCAACATATATTGTAGCTATGAGCAGTAGCTGTGATAAGTTGTAGACTATGTACAGGCAGTAAGAACAACATTGACTGAGGAAATTGATGGGATGAGTTTAAAGCAGCAATATTCTCTGTGAGATCTGCCTGTTATATCAAGGACGGAGGCCAAAGGGATGTAAGTTGAGTGCATCTTCAACAAGTAAGTCATTTTATTTGTTCTTGATGTATAGGAAGATATGGTCAGTGACATATGGCAGAATCTATCTTGATCTGTGATATCTTCAGAGGCATATGGAAATATATATAACCATGAAGTTTGATGGCTGTGATAAATAATGCTATAGCATCACTATAATCCATGATATGACAATATATGACACCTGACAAGATGTATGACAAATATGGCTATGAGTCTTGGATGGCTTTGACTGTGGGAGAATAAGACTCCTTTCCAAGTTGGTGTCTGGGATGCCCTCATTTAAAATAGATATTTTCTCTCTCAAGAGAAGCTGGCATTAAGAGGGAGAATTCAAATGTATATACTCCTGAGTTAATATCATTGCTGAACGAAAGAAGATCCTGGCTCAAATATATATGGCTTCATAGGGGGAAGTTCTGGAAGAAAACCAAGAAGCCATATAAATACCAGGGGTATCTAGCTGCCATGAGTACAATATGAGCCTGGATCATTTGAAAAAGTTGTAAAGCATCAAGCCTGGAAGGATGCAAGGATGATGTCTAGGATATGGTTCCTAGACCACAGAACAAAGTTGTTGTCACCTCGATATAAGATCAAGCATGGATCTAATGGGAAATTGTGTTGCCTGAGACTTCTCTTGGAAGGCACTGATTATTATTGCACCTATAATCAATTATTTCCCTTGCTGCTACGCAAGGACGAAATCTTCATCAGATGGATGTAAAGACCACTTTTTGGCATGGTGCGATAAAGGAAGAGGTGTATGTAGAACAACCTTTGGGGATCAAAGTCCAGGATCGGGACACCCATGTCTGCAGGTTGAAGAAAGCCCTCTATGGGCTGAAGCAAGCACCCAAAGCTTGGTACGAGAGGATAGATAGCTACCTGATGAAGCTGGGCTTCACTCGTAGTAATGCTGATCCGAACCTTTACTTCAAGGTTGATAGAGAAAGGCCTCTCATTCTGGTCCTGTATGTGGACGACCTCTTCCTGACAGGTGCTGACCCTCTCATTCATCAGTGGACGAGGGAGCTCGCTCTTGAGTTCGAGATGAAGAACCTAGCACTGATGCCCAGGACTCGAGGTCTGGCAGAGACCTGGCGAGATTTTCCATTCTGAAGGAAAACACATTGTGAAGCTTCTGGAAAGATTTAGTATGGTGGATTGCAAGTCCGTGTCGACACCAATGGAGCTCAACTTTAAGAAGTTGAGTGGCAGCGCTGCTGGGCCTGTATTAGCAAATCCTACTGAGTATCGTCAACTCGTAGGGGCTCTGGTGTTCTTAGTGAACACCCGTCCAGACATATGTTGTGCAGTGAACACCTTGAGTCAACACATGGTTGATCATAACATTCACTGGGTTGGTGCCAAGAAACTCTTGAGATATCTCTGTGGCACGATAGACCATGGGCTGAGATACATTGCCGGGAGCATGACACTCCTTGGATATACTGATGCCGACTAGGCTGGCAGTGTGGTGAATCGTAAGAGCACATCTGGATGCTACTTCACAAGTAGATTTGCTTCGGGCAAGAAATGGAAGTCGGTAGCCTTGAGCACCGTTGAGGTCGAATACATTGCCGCATGTATGGCCCATTGTGAAGTCACTTGGTTGCGAAAGCTCTTCAGTGAGCTGTTCGAGCATGTGCTAGATGCCACCGTTATCCTTTGTGATAACCAGAGGGGGATTCATTTGTCATAGAATCCCGGGTTCCACGATTGATCCAAGCATGTTGATCTGGTACCACTTTATCCGGGTTATGGTACAGCGAGGCGTCGTAAGGCTCGATCATATAGGAACTGATGAGCAGGTCGCGGATATTCTCACAATGCCCTTTGGGAAGGTCATGTTCCTAACCTTTCGTGAGAATCTTGGAATCATGGAACGACCCTATTTGGAGGGTCCTATTGGACGATGAGCTCTGGGAGCTCCATAAGGGTTTTGGGGATAGCTTTGGTGCTATAAGCAACCACAAGGGTAGGCTTGCTGAACCTAGTTGGTGTGCTTCTACCCCACCGTGATGATATTGAGATGGTTTACCTCTCTTTGATCTGTGCCCTGTATGCATCCTACCCATGGAGTTTCGGACTCATGGGAAGTACCTCTCATTTGGCCAATGAGGTGGGAAATGAGAATAGAGACCACAACAAGACCGATGAACGCATTGAAGATTGTCGTACTCTCTATGTCTAGGATGACACGGTTCAACAACTTGATCTGGGATCAAGTTTAGTGAGGTTTCGGACCTCCAACTGACTTCGGGTCAGTGAAACTAACTTCGGGTTAGTATATGACTCTCTTGAGTCCTAGTGAGGTTTCGGACCTCCAACTGACTTCGGGTCAGGTAAACCAACTTCGAGTTGGTATGAGACTCTTTGTGAGTCCTATAGAGGTTTCGGACCTCCGGGCTGAATCTGTCAGCCGGGTATGATGTCTTTGTGACTGACTCACTTCTGTTCTGAAATAAAGAGGCAAGCAAAGCAAGTTATGGCGGGATGACCCACGATGTTTAGATTGCACTAGTGGATGGAGTTCTCCCTAGTTGAGAGGGAGTGTTAAATTTGGACAACTAGGTCCAAACTCCAGATTGTGCTGCTTAGATGACAATCCCAATATTTTTATTGGATTCCTCTTTCGGAGAGGTGTAAGATTGATCTAAAGATTGAGCAGAACATGTACTTTGAATTTATTCCACTTATGTGCTAGGTCGGTTTGGAATATAATATAGACTTAAATGTCTTAAAGAGCGTGTCACACCCCCCAAAGATGCCTATATAATGGAGAGACTTGTAGTTCATTATACACACATTGTGTGGAGAATTTTCTTCTCTCTTGATGGCGATGGAGCCGCGTTCTTGGTGCTGCGTATTTGTGGAGTATTCTTTGTCTGGGTTGTATTGGGGTTATGTGTGACACGCTTGGCTGAATGACCTATTGAAGACTTTGCTGGTAGAAGCATCCTGCTGATCGTCGTAACGTCACCATTCATTATCTGTTTTGGCTTGTCTTCCATCGATCTATTGGTATGTTCTATCTGCTTCAGGATTTTGTGCCCTAATTTGAAATGGCATAGAACATGTTTAAATTAACAAATCTGATGGTCAGTCTCAATCAACAGTTTATGAGAACCTATTCTGATCTGACCCAAGGGAATCCGAAGTGCATGCATCCAATGGCGAAGCATGTTATGGGGCCGAACAATGAGTCCATCTCTCAACAACATGAAGTGCTCAACATAGAAAGACATCTTCGAACATAACCCATCCTAAGTGTTTATCCAAATAACCTATACATATTTCCTGTAAATATCCTCTCGGATGATTTTATTCATCTCTTGTTTGGCTGGTAGGAGGTGGCCCGATGCACACAAAGAATACTTGAATGGACGGAGTTGGTATATCTTGATACCAACTGAAGCAAGGAGATCTGAGACTCCAACATACCAACATCGGGATCGAGCCGAAGGACTCGCTACAGCAATGGACTCTCATGAAAGGTAGGCCAAGTATGGATATCGGTCTCGCCCCTTCGCTGTATCCACAAAACCCCGAACACGATGAAGAAGATAAATGATACCAAACACTATCTCAAGGTGAAAGGGGTGAGCTTCAAACTCTACAAGAATGATGGGCTGAGGAACTGTCTGCTTGCACCGAATGATGCGATGAAGAAGGGTGATCTGCACTCTCTCTGCAGGAGACCAATTGGACTCTAGTAAGCTAGGACCCCAAACCTTTGAACCATATAGAACTGTGGGTCGAACAAGACTGTCCATCAGTAACATCTTGGCTGATATGTCCTGAAAATGATTCTGAAAACATTGTCTCTCGAGAAGTGCCAAGGATCCATAGCCCTTGTTGATTCGAGGCTAGAGTGCAGGCCGCAAGCTAAAGCGAGGTCCTGTGAATAGTACCCCCAGCTAGGTGTCTGAGCTGGTGATCTCAATCTCCTCTCCTCTGAAAAAGAAATGGTCACAGAGGAACTTCTTCGACGTGTTGAAGATCATAACCTTGGTTTTACCTAGGTTAACCGTCAACTGTCGAAGATCACTAAAAAGGGCCAGGGCAACCAGCTGCCTCTGCAATCCGTCAGGGGATGGGGCTAGAAGGACCACGTCATCTGTAAACAACAAGATAGAAATCAAGACATGATGTAGAAGGCCACCATCACCATCCTGGATGTGTTCCCGCAAGAAGGACTCCAACTCATCAATATAGATCCCAAATAGTGTGGGGGACAAGGGAAAACCTTGTTTTACCCCAATAGTGCTCTGGATAAAATCTGATAGCCCATGTATTGTGTGCAGACGACCAAGGACCGACTCATATAAGTGCATGATGGCTGACAAGAGGGTCTCTGAGATGCCAATATCTCTGACTCTCTGGAATAATGCTTCTCTAGGGACCGAGTCAAAAGCTTTTCGAAAGTGTACAAAACAACAATAGACTTTCGAAGAGCGATGTCGTGCCTCCTCAATGATGGCCCTAATTGTAAGGATGTGGTCAATAGTCTGATGCTCAGGTCGAAATCCAACCTGTCCTCTAGCTCTAAGTTGTTTCTGCTCAAGCACCTTGGAGATTTGGAGGTGGAGGGATGTAGCATATAGTTTGGAGAATGTGTGGCCCACCATGATAGTCCTATAATTGTTGTGATCTGAGTTGGGCCCCAATTTGTGTATCGGGTGAATGATGCACTGAGACCATGTCGATGGGAAACCAGTACAGACCACATGGTTGAAGAGATCAACCAATTAGGGAACTAGAGCACGAAGACCGTGTTTAAAGAACTCTGCCTGGAAGCCATCCTCATCTGTTGCTTTGCTGTTGTTCATCACCCAAATGGCGTCTCTGATATCACTATCATAGAATACGAAACCTGAAGAGGGTGGAGAGGTCACCTGAATCTGCGATTGCCCTGGGATAGAGGGTGGACACATGGGAGAAGATGGACTAGGGGTTAAGGTCGGAGGGGAGGGGAGAGTGGCGGGGGAGGACAGTATGCTAGAAATGTCTAGGGGAGTGAGCAAGAGAGGTACACAAGTCACGTCTTCTCAGGGAGACAAAGAGACGTTTCTTGTGACAGAGGAGGCAACGATATGAGGCTTTGATATTGGGGTAGGAGGGGTGAGTATGGATGAATGCATGTCGAAGCTGGCGGTGGAGAGCTTTGCATTCCTCATCAAACCATCGATTCATAGGGCAAGATTTGGGTTTATGAGAGGTGGAAGTGGGACGACGAGAGTGGGGGTAGGAATTAAGGGTAGCATCCAAAATGATGGATGAGAGACAGTTGTACTTGGTCGATGTGGAGTCAAATAGTGAGAATTGGTCCATGGAGGGGAGCATCTAGCGAAGGTGGGAAGGGAAGATGTCTCGGTCACCCTCATCAAAATGAAAAGTAGTACGTGGTGAGCCCTTGGGGGGAGGTGGGGTGAGAATGGGTGGGTTGTTAGCACGAAGAGAGAAAGAAAGAAGAGCATGGTTAGCTAAGGGGATGGGGGAAACAAAAAAGTGATGAATGAAGGGAAGGAGGTTCTGGCTAGAGAGGACATAATCAACAACGCTTTCTCCTCCACCATGAGGCCGACATGTGAAAAAGAGGGAGTTTGGAAAACACGAGAGCCATTAAGAATCAACAGCTCCTGAGATTCGCCCAAGTGTAAAAGTTGTCGACCATAGGCGGTAAGGGGCCCCAATGCATCATCAGACATCCTGTGAAATCCCATTGACTCTAGATCGATCTCCTAGATGTAGTACACGTCCTCAAACCGATTATGAAGAGGGATCTGGAGGGCTCTAGTGTGGGAGTTGAAGTCACCTAGAAGAATAACCTCCCCAACTGCTGAATACTGGGCTATGCTGACATACAAATCAACAAAGGGGTCCCTGCTAGGCCCATTATGAATGGCATATGATGAAGAAGCAGGAGGGAAGTAACAAACAACAATGTAAATGTCCCTGGGGAGAGGAGAGACCCCTCAAACCCGAACCCACATAAACCTCGCAAACTCATCTGCAACCACCAAAGAAACCCTGCTCTGAAAGGAATCTCTGATGAAGCAAGCAACTCCCCCAGAACCTCTGATACCACTAGAACTCGTCTCCTGACTACAAGTTGAGAACTTATGGTAACCTGTAATGTATGGGAGAGGTCGAATAGGGCTCTCATGCTTCTCGGTGATGAATAAGATATCCGAAAGTCGAAGAGCATCATATAATAGACTTGGCGATGCCCAAAAAGACCCATTCCCATTCCAACAACTAACGGAAATGGATGCCCCTTGTCGCCTCTGTTAATTTTGGGCAACTAGGTACAAACTCCATGTTGTGATGCTCAGATGACGATGCCAATATTTTTATTGGATTTCTGTTTCGGAGAGGTGCAAGATCGATCTAAAGATCATCTTGATCGGATGAGCAGAACATGTATTTTGAATTTATTCCACATGTGCAAGGTCGACCTGATTTATCCCACATGCATTAGAGATGTGTCACACACCCCCACAGATGCCTATATATTGTAGAGACTTGAAGTTCATTTTACACACACATTTTTGTGGAGGCATTCTCTTCCTTCTTGGATGGTGTTGGAGCAACGTTCTTCATTCTGCGTTTAGGGTTCCTTGGAGCAGCGTCTTGGTGGAGCATTCTTGATAAAACATCTTGGGGTTGTGTGACACATGTGGGAAGCTGACCTTATGAAGACTTTGTTGGTTGAAGCATCTTGCTGATCACCGCAACGCCACCATTCTTTATCTTTGTTTTCACTTGTCTTCCATCGATTTATTGGTATGTTCTATCTGCATCTTATTTTCATTGAGCCCTAGAAGTTTAAAGTATATTTGCATCTAGCATAGAACATCTTCAGAATTTAACAGCCTCCCCCAATGAGCCCATGTTAATTTTGGGCAACTAGGTCCAAAACTTATGTTGCACTGCTCATATGATGATGATTATATTTTTGTTGGATTTCTCTTTCGGAGAGGTAGAAGATTGATCTAAAGATCATCTTGTTTGGATGAGCATAACATATATTTTGATTTTATTTTCCACACATGTGCAAGGTCGACCAGATTTGCAATGTAGGCTCACAAGCCCTACAGATGTGTCACACACCCTCATTGATGGATATAAATTGGAGAGAGATGATGTCCATTTCATCATCATCTCATCACACACATTCCTCATGATCTGATTGGTACGTACAACCTAGAAGAGGCTTCTTTCTCTCCCACGTGTGAATATAGATGCCGGAAATCTGGATGCCAGAAATATGGATGATGCGGGAAATGGATGTCGGAAATCTGAATGCCAGAAATATGGATGATGCCGGAAATGGATGTCAGAAATCTGAATGCCAGAAATATGGATGCCGGAAATTTGGATGTCGGAAATATGGATGATGTCGGAAATGGATGCCGGAAATCTGGATGAGGGATTCTTTTGTTGACTTGCGTTGAACTTTTGGAGTTGTCTTTGAGGTGTGTGTGTGACACCTGTGGAAGGCTGATTTGGTTGTTGGAGAAGTTGGTTTGACCAACTCAAGGCTTTGCTGGCTGGGGCATCTATCCATTTGCTGGACAAGAAGAATTTTGATATATTATTTGGCTTGTCTTCTGTTGATCTATTATTATGTTCTATCAACATTTTACTTTCATGTTTATGTGATTGCTAAATTGAATTGGGCCTATAAGAAAGATTGAAGTAAAATTGCATTAAGCATAGAACATACCATGGTTATCTAAAATTAACAGGAATAGAGTTGAGTGGTTGGAATTATTGTAGGAGTTGTGGCATTGTGTTTTTATTGCAAAATTAGCTGTGCGAGTGGACAACAAACACCCATACAAGCTTTCCCATCATTATGGACTCATAACCACGACTTGGGGGCGACTTTCTACTGAGAGAAATGCAACAATAAAGTCTATGGTTGGGTGGAACATCTAACGTCTACAACAAATCACGTGAATTCGTTTTAAAGGTAAGCATTTATCATTACTTTTTATATGCAGTTTAAATGCTACATTGAAATTCTTGAATGAAGTGTTTAATTTTTGTCGTGTATGGTTAAATGTTGTTGTGCATGTTTAATTCCTTTGCATTCGTGATTTTAAGAATTGTTGTCAATTGTATGAATATATCTATCACATTGCACATACACATTTAGGGAAGAATTAGTAAAGGAGATCATTTTTAGCAGCAACATGACCTAGCAAGGAAGTTGTGTGTGATACAAAGTGGTATATGAGTTATGGTTCAATATTAGACCCACATGGGCAAGAGAGAAACGTGAATTTCACAAATTCATTGCTATAGAGTTTTGATATGTGTCAAATTTGGGAAAATTATGCAAATGGATAAAAATGCACAAATTTCTAAGCAAATTCATGGTGAATTTGTCCTCAAAATCATCAAGAAAATGATTAAGGTCATTGATCTACAAGTTGCGTAGTTAAAGTCAACCTAGAAGGTAGACTTTCATCATTGTATGGAAATCATAAAGATTTAGGATCTGATGGTCCAAAGAGAATTTGATCTAGATATCATTGGTCTAAATTCATCCTAGGATTGGACCAAGTTCATAGTTTTTCGGAAGTTGGCTAAAAGGTTGTGATTTTCGAGAGTTTGCGAAAAAGGAGTTTTGGTGAGTTCACTGATAGGTCAAAGTAACATAATAAATGATTAATATTAATTTGAAGTTTGGTTCGGTCATACAGGTTTAACCAATAAATAACTTTGGTTGAAAGGGAAGAACTTTTGAGTTCGTCAATGGAGACAAATGGGTTGATCGCCAATGAAGGATTATGTCAATCGCTCACAAAGGAATCGAGTAATCACCAATGGGAGATTTCATCAGTGTGTTAATAGGGATGATGACATGGCCAAAGCAGTGGTTGGAAGGTGGACACTAGTTCCACACCAACAATCATGTACCAAGCCACATCAACAAGATTGCCACGACAACAACTAAGTTGATAGTTTTATTGTAAATTTCTTGTATTTTTCTAGTTCTTAAACTTTTGGGGTTGATTTAAGACACTAAATGATGTTTTCAAGAAAATTGAAGGGCTTGGGTGTTTTATTGACTCACCTAGGCCATGTGGTTAAATGATAATTCTCAGTGACATATTTCCAATGAGCTATTCTACATGCAAAATAGAGTTAGTATGCAAAAGTTACACCTAGAATAATATAAAAGAAGAGGAATAAATTACCAGTTTACTTCCAAGAGGCGTAACTCCCTACATAGAGCTCAGAAGGGAGCATGAAAATAGTTAATGAAAAGCTCCTAGAAAATGAAATACATCCGTGGAATAAAAATTACAATCTGGGCATCCAAATGCTCATGGAATTAGTGGAAAGATGCCATGTAGCATGAAAGACGAAAAATTGGGATTGTACTTGCGAACTTCGAAAGATTGTATCCTTTTGCCCAAAGCTCATAATTGAGCATAAGAGTAGATAATGGACAACTAGTACTGTAGAGCAGAATCTAGTTATCAACATAAAAATTGGATTTAGGTAGTATAATTGTGCAGGGAATCAAAAGGAGGCATTTGGTGGCATTTAAGAGCATAAACTTTTTTAAATTCATAAAACTTCATAGTTTTATATTAACCTAAATTGTGATTTTGGACTAACAAAATTATTGAATGCACATTGAAAAGTAGACATAGATAAAACAAAACAAAATTAGAATGAGGACCCAAGACATGGAATATGTACAAGGGTAAAAAAACCACAAAGATGAAATCAAAGGGATAAATATTAGTTTATGTAATACATAAACATAGTCCAATGGACATAAAAGTGGAGTCATGTTTACGGAATTAGTGGAGATAGTGAGGATCCTATAGAAGGAAGTGAAAAACTATAGAGTAGATAATGACAATATGATAAGGGAACAAGAGGAACAAAACCACATTAATACTCAAAATGCGACAAGATCTGAATAACTTGCAAAGAAAACTTCATAAGGATTCAACACAAGACATGCAACTAGTGAAGGACATGAAGTAGATCATAGATCTCATGAAAGGATTGATGACTATAGAGGTTCACTTAGAGATTCAAACAAAAGATCTTATTTATTCTCGAGACTAGAGAGGAACCTAGGATTGTCTCTTATAGGAAATCAGAGAAAGAGGACTAAGTTGGAATTTTTGCAAGGAGAGCTCATAAAACTTATGTTACCTACATTTGAGGGGAGAGCATAGGAAGGGTGAGGATGTCAAAGCATGAATATTTTCATTTAGTTATTTAGTATAAGAAGGGTTGCAAAAAGAAGTTGGACAACATGCTTTCAAGGCCACCCACATCAAAGATCACACCTTTGGGAACTCTAATGCACATGGAGTCATTCACCCATGATGCATATCGAGAGGCATATTTAGAGGATGGGGACTTTAAGGAGGTGTTTCAATAGTTGCAGAGCCAGAGTCATGTGTATGATGGTGATATCACATTTGATTAGCATCTCCATGACAAGTTACTCTATAGGTTAGATAAGTTGTGTTCCTAAAGGTGGGGAATTATAGTTGATTAGAGAGGCTCACACCTCCAAGGTTGTTGGGCACTTTAGTGTAGGGAATACAATGATAAACTTGCAGAGGTATGTGTATTGGACAAACATGCAAGAACATGTTGCTAGGTTCATAAGAGGATGCATTCTTCATTGTACCAAGAATCTTAGTAATAGGAAACATGGGCTATATCATTCCTTACCTATACCCACTTGTCCTTGGGAAAGCATTTCTATGGACTTTATGGGAGGTTTACCAACAACCAGGAAGGGACATAAATACATGTTTGTGCTAGTTGACAGGTTTAACAAGATGTGTGTTCTAATGCCCTATAAAAATACCATCAGTGGGAAAGAAGCAACAAACATGTTCTTTGGAGAGGTCTGTGTGCACTTTGGGATACCAAGGAACATTGCTTCAGACAAGGACATAATATTTCTCAATGAATTTTACATTATGGGAGAAGGCGGACACAAAGTTAAAGAGGTCTACAACATTCCATCCATAGACAAATGGGTAGACATAAGTAGTCAATAAGACTTTGGTTTAGCTTTTTAGGGGTTATATTCAGAAGCATTTTGAAGAGCTGGGACGAAATATGGTATATATAAATGTAACACCCTCCTCCCACATTTACCCAAGCTAACCTGTCCGCTAGGGTAAACATGTGACGAGAGGCTACTATAATCTGATTCAACCTCCTAGGTCACCTTAAAGAAGTGGAACCGACAAAACACAACCAAATTGATCATCCACACAACCAACAAAACCTCTAGGAGCTACCCCACCTTTCTAGGTGACCAACCCCTGAGGAAACTCAACAATTCAAGCTCCTAGAGCCCTAGTCACTCCCTTGCCAAGACTTCCAAGTGACTGTGGGTCCCAGTCGCTCCCATGAGCCTGCCTAAGTGTGACTGTGGCATTTTTCTGCCAGTGCTATGCCAACGACTGCGAGATTTAAGGGTGAATTCCAGGGCTAGGACCCAGTCACTGCCCAGAACTTCATGAAATTTATAGAAATGAAATGAAACATAGAGACAATGATGCCAATGCCAACAAATGAACATAGACTTGACTGGACCCCTACTAGCCATGACAGATGTTTCGTCAAACATGTCACAAATATGTATTCTACAGGTTTAAACAATAAACCTGAGCATAGGGGTCTCATATTTATCTGACAAT
Organism: Pinus albicaulis; assembly: GCA_034641835.2. NCBI lineage: Eukaryota > Viridiplantae > Streptophyta > Pinopsida > Pinales > Pinaceae > Pinus > Pinus albicaulis. The sequence goes on from CM076569.1 coordinate 439,752,686, forward strand.
CACTAAGAAACATTGGTGCCTTATCACATTAACTACATTATCATCTATTAGGTCATATATTCATTGTTCATTCATTTACAAATCAAAACATGATGAGAGCGATACGTCATCATTGTCATAAAACATGCTCATAACCAACATATAACCAACATAAATAATGAGGATACATCAACCATATAATCCACATATAAACCAGTACATTTGCACATAAAATACCAAGGAGAAGAAATTATTATTGATAAATGCAAAAGCCAACCCAGTATGGGACTACCAAGTTCCACCTGACCATAGATTGGCTGAGACAAATATCTCTTCAGCCAATCACCACCGTTTCATATTCCAAGCATGAATGTGGGACTTAAAACCAAAATAACCAACCAAAGCTTCTCGAGGCTAAACCACCTCACCCTCATCAATAGAACCAAGCTTTACTGCAATCTATTGGAAATATTGAGAGGGGGGTGAATCACTATTCCTTTCAATTAGAGCAATAGTTAATCTTCAATTATTATCAATGTTTGTACAATGATAGTAGTAAACAAAAGGAACACAAATGCACACAGTTTTTAAGGTGGAAACCCTCTTCGGGACAAAAACCACCTGAATGCTTTTCTAATAATTCTTTAATATTCAACTCCAATTGAAAATAAAGCTCCAATTTCCTAGAATCTAGAAAAGCATTCTTCTCCAGCTCCCACTGGATGGACGCTCCAACGCCCGAGATTCTTCAGTAGTCAACTGAACGGATGCCCCAACACCCAATGAGCTACAACTCACCCTGTTGCCACCCTACCACCCTAAAGTTTTCATAGGCTTGAACCTGTTGGTGACTTCATGCACCAGCCTAGCACCACCCTACCACCCTATAGAAGAATAAAACAAGAATGGACTCCCATACCAAGGAAAATGGTCCATTTTACAATGATATAGAATGATGTAGAAGAAGAAGACACATTAGACCATAACCCCAACTATGACACAACCACCTAATGATGATCCTAGACCTCCCGACACCGCCTCTTCAACTCTTGGCAGATAGACACTTGTACACTTTTTACAATGATGCATTTACAATGACTTAGTACAATGATTATATGCAATGCTGCCCACTTGAAGACTTCATGTGATGAACTTCTTGCTGATGTTCTGCACCTTGATTGCTGCTCTTGTCATGCTACCCTCTACTGCACCTTGCTTTGCTTTGCTGCCCTAGAAAATTTGGTCCTTTGCAACCCTTGACAACACATGATCTAGCTTTTTCTTGCCTTCTAGGATCTCAATATTGAATCTGGTGTATCTCTGTTATTTTAGCTCCCCAATATGTGATTTTCAGTTTTATAGTAGTACTCTGAGTCTTCTTTCCAATGCCACAGGTACGATCCAATTTGGATTGTTCAAGGGAGAGTTATGCCCAATCTCTCACAATGACCTAATTATGGACTGTTTCCAATGCCACAGGTATGATCCAATTTGGATTCTTCAAGAGAGAGTTATGCCCACTTCAAGACTTCATGTGTTGAACTTCTTGCTGCTGTTCTGCACCTTGATTGCTGCTCTTGTCATGCTACCTTCTGCTGCACCTTGCTTTGCTTTGCTGCCCTAGAAAGTCTGGTCCTTTACAGCCCTTGACAACACATGATCTAGCTTTTTCTTGCCTTCTAGGATCTTGATATTGAATCTGACGTATCTCTGTTATTTCAGCTCCCCAATATGTGATTTTTGGTTCTGTAGTAGTACTCTGAGTCTTCTTTCCAATGCCATAGGTATGATCCAATTTGGATTCCTCAAGGGGGAGTTATGCCCAATCTCTGACAATGACCTAATTATGGACTATTTCAATAGAGCGAACTTGTACAGCGTGCCACGTGTCACTATTTCTTCATTTGGCTCTGAAATTGATACAGCAAAAACCACAGTCCGTGCACTATCTGCCACTTTTTACAGAATTCCAATCCGATACTCAGAGAGAGAGTTATTATGGTTTTCCCAAGGTCACTTCTTTGAGATGAAGTTCATGAGCCTGCAAAAACACTGACTTCCACAGATCATATTTCCGGAAATATTTCACACCTTGATCTGAAATATTTACAAGAGCTTCCTCAGGATTTTGGCTTCGCATCATAAAAATTGCAGCTTCTGAAACTTTGTAGAAAAAAATTTACAGCGCAAATGCCACGATGACCTATTTCATGTAGCGAAATCCCTACATGAGGATATGAGGATCACAATTTATATAAATGCTTAGGTTGAGAGGGGCTTAAACAAGTGAACGTGAGAGGGATTTTAGGAGCTTAAAAATTATTAATTATTGACTTTTCAATGACCCATGCCACAACCCCATGGGGTTTTAGCCCACTAACTGGGGTTACAAACTTCAAACATGAATATCTCTCAAACCGTGAAGAATTACGTGGCGTGCCATATATCAATGAAAACATCTTGACAAGTAGAAACCATCAAAAGAATTCTTGACCTAGAATATAGTAATTTGGTAGGTCAACATTCCCATGCAATATTGGGGTAGCCCCTGGTGCTGCTTGGGTTGACATCAATGACAACCACTGATCAACAATCTCCCCCTTTGGCATTGATGGCAACACAAGTGCTCCCCCTACAATCATGACACCTCTTCCTACAACATTCTCTCCCCCTTTGAAATCAATGGCAAAGGGTAACTCCCCCTGACACACAACCATCCTGCGGAGCTGTACACACTTCCACTCCCCCTTTATATTCTGAATAAGGAAAATCTAATGAGAACTTGAGAGAATCCCAAGCTTCTGGCGAAGATATTCAAATGCTTCACGAGGTAAAGGTTTAGTGAAGATATCAACAATTTGTTCTTTTGTAGCAACATACACAAGTTTGATATTCTTTTCAGCTACTTGTTCTCTAACAAAATGATATTTGATCAGAATGTGTTTTTTTTTTGAATGTATGACAGGATTCTTAGAGATGCTGATGGCACTAGTGTTGTCACAGAATATGGGAATAGGCTCACTGAATTGTACTTGAAGATCTTGCAAAGTTTGTTTCATCCAAAGGACTTGAGTAGAACATGCTACCGCTGTAGATAACGAGATTGAGATTTGCTTTTTTCTCAACCATGATACGAGACAACCACCTAGATAGAATGCTGCTCCACTAGTACTCTTACGATCATCAACGCTTCCTGCCCAATCTGCATCTGTAAAGGCTTGAATAATGAGATTGTTACCCTTGGGATACCACAAGCCATATTCTTTTGTGCCCTTTAGATATCGAAGAATTCTTTTGACAACAATAATATGTGATTCTTTTAGTGCTGCTTGGAATCTTGCTACTTGTCCAATTGCTTGCATAACATCTAGCCGGGAGGCTATTGCATATAGAAGACTACCAATCATAGATCTGTACAACCTCTGATCCACATCCTTAGATGAGTCGTCTATTCTCAATTTGCACCCTGTTACCATCGGAGTAAGGATGGGTTTGCAATCTTCCATTTTGAATTTCTTGAGCATTTCCTTGATGTACTTGGCTTGACATATAAATATTCCTTTCTCTTGCTGATATATTTGAAGCCCTAAGAAGTATGTCAACGCACCAAGTAAAGACATCTCGAACTCACTTTGCATATTTTTAGAAAAGTTCTTACTTAGTTGATCATCATTGCTACCAAATATTATATCATCCACATATACCTCAACGATTGTTAAATTATCTTTATCTATTTGTACATAAAGATGGCTATCAATAGTACCTTTCTTGAACCCTTGTTGAAGTAGATATCCATCAAGACGAGCATACCATGCTCTAGGAGCCTACTTGAGACCATATAGAGCCTTCCTTAACCTGCAAACATAGTCTTCTTTTTCTGATAGTAGAAAACCTTCAGGGTGTTCGATGTAAACTTCTTCTTCTAATTCGCCATTCAGAAATGCTGACTTAACATCCATTTGGTAGACTTTGATTTTTCTTGAACATGCATAGGCGAGAAACATTCGGATGGCTTCCATTCTGGCAACTGGTGCAAATGTTTCCTCAAAATCAATTCCTTCCACTTGTGCATAGCCTTTGCAAACCAATCTTGCTTTGTTTCTGGTAACTTGTCCATCTTCATTCAATATGTTCTTGAACACGCATTTAGTCCCAATTGTTAAAATTTGGTTACCGGAGGACAGGTGGTTCCCTAAGGCTTTGATCTTTGGCCTAGGGAAAAATGTCCGAAAGAACTTAATTTTTCTCCTAAAGTGACTTTATAAAGTTATAAAGTCAAATCTAATTTAAAAGTGACTTTAAGTGATAAAGTTACTAAAGTTTAATTTTAAAGTGATTTTAATAAAGTCAATGTGAAATCAGAAAGTGAAAAGTGACTTTGGAAATAAATGACTAAGTGGGTCTTTATTAAAGTGGGGTCAATTAAAAAATAGAAAGTGAGAATTAAATGAGCATTTAATCTCAGCCCTAGAGCTAAAGCTATCTCAGCCATTGGATTTAGGGATTCCCCAAAAGTCACTTAGGATTAGGATAAAGGAGGAAAAGGAGGGAAAAGGTCATTCATTCTTTCATGCGCAGATTGAGAGAGGAGGAGAGAAAGCTGAAGAGAAATTTATGAGCAGAGGGAGAGCAGCTTAGCTACATAGAAAATCTGTATAGCAAGAGGGCACATTTCCCAAGGCAGTATTTCTATACAACAACATTATTGGCACGTTTACCAAGACATAAAATCCATACAACAAGGTTGCACACATTTCGAGGCAAGGTACAACATAGATTTCGAGGAGCATTTTTCAACAACAAAGGGCATGAATTTCGAGGTTGTTTCAGGCTCGAAAATCGAGGAGCTGCTGTACATTTCAGTACAATCCGTACAAGCAGATTCTAGCACATATTTCGAGGCTGCAAGTACAACATTTAATGCTGTAATTTTTCTGTAAATTTCTATTTTGCTGTTGGCAAGATTTTCAAGATTGGAGGTTGACACGGAAATCGAGATAAGTGGGTTTTGGATTCGCTGTAATTTTTTACTATGTTTCGCTGTTCACTATAAAAGCATATTCAGAAATAAAGAGAGCTTTCGAATTGGTTTTCCCCAAGAGTTGTAGGGGGTTTTTCCAGGGTTATGTTGACCAAAAATTAGCGTGTCAAAATTCTGTGTGTGGCTGATTTATTTTTCTGAGTTTTTATTTCTGCATTTTAGCATTGTGAAATTTCCAGAATTAGTGTTTTTAGAAAATATTTATTTTTCCAGCTTGTTAAATGTAAGGCTATGGGAATGGGCATTTAACTTTATGGGAGAAATAAGGAGAAACTGAAAATTAGGGTTGAGTTATCAAATTTCTACATGGTATCAGAGCTATTTCGCTGAAAAAACAGTTTGGGACAGCAATAAGAAAAATTATAGCAAGCTGATTTTTCACACAAAAATTACAACAAACTGATTTTTCACACAGAAAACAGTACCTTTACTACAACGGTGTTATTTTCAGTTTATTAGGACAACAAGCATGTCTTTGGGCTTGAGGGTGGAGGATAGGTTGGATGGGCATAGTAACTATAGTGCATGGAAGGAGAGAATGCAGAGAATCTTTGAGGAGGCAGAAGTCTGGGATATCATGGTGCATACTGCACAGAACCCTGTTAATGTGCCTGCATGCTGTTTAGTTGGAGCATTTAATAAAAAGAATAACAAGGGTAAGAGACTGATTCTAGATGGAATCAAATACCATTGCATTCCTCATGTGAGAGGAAAGAGACTTGCTCATGAGATGTGGACAACATTGACCAATCTCTACCAGAGTACCAATGAGAATAGGAAAATGGTCCTAAGGGAGAAGTTGAAGACCATTAAGATGGGTAAGACTGATAGTGCAGCTGGATGTCTCACAAAGATTACTAATGTGTGAGATGCATTGGCAGTAGTTGGAGAGGTCATTCCACCCACTGAGTTGGTGCGGATTGCAGTGAATGGCATTCCTAGTTCATGGCTGAACTTTGCTGATGGGGTTTGTGCACGTGACACCCTTCCTACTTGGGAGAGGTTCTGGGATGATTGCATACAGACAGAAATCAGAAAGAGCCAACTTGGTGCAGCCAAACCAGTTGAGCAGAATGAAGATGTAACACTGTTGGCAGGAGGCAAGAAAGGCAAGGGAAAGAAGCAAGCTTCCACAAGTAGTGGTGGGGGCAAAGGCAAAGGCAAAGGTAAACAGGGAAACACGCAGAAGGACTATTCCAAGGTGAAGTGTTGGAATTGTCAGAATATGGGACACTATGCAGTTGTGTGTTCGGAGAAGAAGAAGAAGGGGAAGAACCAAAGCATGGCAACATCAGCATAGATAGAGGACTTTACGGATAGCTTTGACTGAGAATTTGGGTTCATTGTTTGTGAGTCCACCAGTGCAGGATCATCTGCCATGGAGGTTGAGAGGGAGTGTGCATTTCCCTCCACTAGCGGAGCATCTTCAGGTATCTGGTATGTTGACAGTGGGGCTTCACGTCATATGATAGGAGTCCGTGAGTACTTCTCAGAGCTTTCAGAGAGTGGCACTGATACAGAGGTAGTACTCGGAGATGACAGCGTTGTTAGAGAAGTCGGTGTGAGGACATTGACATTTGATAGGGAATCCAAACCTCCCTTGAAGGTATCAGATGTTCTATATGTGCCAGGGATGAGGAAGAACCTCATATCCGTCTCAGCATTGGAGGACAAAGGATATGAGATATTGTTCAAGAGAGGACGGGTGCTGATATATCCCAGGGGTGCTCCAGCTGATTCAGCTAGAGTGATAGGTGTACGCCATGCAAAGGTGTACAAGTTTGCATTTCAGCCCCTTTTGGCATTGAGCAGTAGTACCAGCAGCAGCGCTAATAGTTCAGAGCTGTGTGAGATTTGGCACCGCAGGATGGGGCACATGTATCATGGGGCCTTGAGGACATTGCGGGAGATCACTACAAGTGTGCCAGATTTCAGTACTGATCACATTGATACATGCAGAGGTTGTGCGATGGGCAAGTTTGCCAAATCCCCTTTTCCCAGCAGTGACAGCAAATCGACTGGGATACTTGATTTGATTCATTCCGACGTGAGCAGTCAGATGTCTCATGTTTCCTTGAGTGGATATGAGTATTATGTTTTATTCATTGATGGTCACTCCAGGAGGACCTGGATTTATTTCTTGAAGACCAAGAGTTAGGTCTTCAAGCGGTTTCAGAAGTTCAAAGCTCTTGTGGAGACTCAGACAGGTTGGAAGATCAAGTCCCTGAGGTCGAACAATGAAGGTGAGTACACCCTTGGAGAGTTTGTTGAGTATTGTGCGGAGGCAGGCATTAGGAGGGAGTTCATAGTTCCTTACAACCCCCAGCAGAACGGGGTTGCGGAGAGGAAGAACAGATCCATCGGAGGCGCTGCCAAAGCCATGCTACATGATCAGTGGTTACCATTGTTTTTGTGGGCAAAGGCTTGCAACACTGCTGTATAATTGCAGAACAGGAGTCCGCATCGTGCCTTGGGGCATGTGACTCCGGAGGAGGCTTTTTCTGGGAAGAAGCATGATATTGGTCATCTTCGTATCTTTGGGTGTATTGCATACTCCTACGTACCCAAGGAGAAGAGGACCAAGCTAGAGCCCACCGCAGAGAAGGGTATCTTTATGGGCTACAGTGAGACCTCGAAAGCCTTTCAGATTTATATTCCCGCACAGAGGAGAGTTGTTGTCAGGCAGGATGTGAAATTCGAGGAGGACAGGGCTTTCAGGAGGTCACGGGAGTTAGAGTATTTGGATCGGCCAGACCCTCAGGAGCAGCTGAGTCAGGCACAGGGATTCAGTGGGCAGGGATCAGGAGGATCCGGAGGTACATCGATTACGGTGTCAGGTCCGTCAGTGAGCAGTGGCTCGCAGAGTCAGAGGGGTGGTGCTTCTGGCAGCATGCAGAGCAGTCCGCAGAGCAGTTCACTAGGGAGTCCACTGATGGACAGTTCACACGGTACTTCAGCGTCTACAGGTTCAGGTTCAGGCAGGAGGACAGTAGATAGACAGTCAGGAGTTCAGGCTCCTGATGAGGAGGAGGAATTTCATTCTCTAGTGGGAGAAGTGTGCTCAGGGAAGAGGAAGCCCAAGTGGCTTCAGGATACCTTGAGAGAGGCCACATTTGTTGCTGGGCCTAAGAGGTCGGTCAGAGAGAGCAGACCACCTGATAGGTTCTGTAGCTATATGGCAATGGTCGCCAACATCGTTGACTCTGAGCCTTCTAGCTATGAAGAGGCAGCTAGCTAGAAGGTCTGGAGAGAGGCCATGCAGGAGGAGTATTCTTCTATCATGAAGAATGATGTTTGAGAGGTGGTGCCGAGGCCTGAGGGAAAATCCGTGGTTACTTCCAGATGGCTTTACAAGGTAAAGTATGTTGCAGATCGCAGCATTGAGAAATTCAAAGCAAGGTTTGTGGCTAGAGGGTTCACCCAGGGAGAGGGAGTTGATTATGAGGAGACCTTCACTCCCGTGGCTCGATATATTTCGATTTGCTCCATCATATCGATAGTAGCAGAGATGGGTTGGAAGATCCACCAGATGGATGTGAAGACCGCATTTCTCAATGGCTTCATACAAGGGGAGGTGTACATTAAGCGGCCACAGGGGAAAAGGAGGAAAATGAGGGAAAAAGTCATTCATTCTTTCATGAGCAGATTGAGAGAGGAGGAGAGAAAGCTGAAGAGAAATTTCTGAGCGGAGGGAGAGTAGCATAGTTACATAGAAAATTCGTACAACAAGAGGGCACATTTCCCAAGGCAGCATTTCCGTACAGCAGCATTTATTGGCATATTTATCGAAATAGAAAATCCATACAGCAAGGTTGCACGCATTTCGAGGCAAGGTACAACGCAGATTTCGAGGAGCAGTTTTCAGCAACAAAGGGCATGAATTTCGAGGCTGCTTCATGGCTCAGAAATTGAGGATGAGCTATTATACATTTCCGTACAGTCAAATTCTGGCACATTTTTCGATACTGCAAGTACAACATTTAATGCTGTAATTTTTCTGTAAATTTCTATTTTGTTGTTGGCACGATTTTCAAGATTGGAGTTTGACACGGAAATCGAGATAAGTGGGTTTTGTATTTGCTGTAATTTTTTACTGTGTTTTGCTGTTCACTGTAAAAGCATATTCAGAAATAAAGAGAGCTTTCGAACTGGTTTTCCCCAAGAGTTGTAGGGGGTTTTTCCCGAGTCATGTTGACCAAAAATCAGCATGTCAAAATTTTGTGTGTGACTGATTTATTTTTCTGAGTTTTTATTTCTGCATTTCAGCATTGTGAAATTTCTAGAATTAGTGTTTTCAGAAAATATTTATTTTTCCAGCTTGTTGAATGTAAGGCTATGGGAATGGGCATTTAACTTTATGGGAGAAATAAGGAGAAACTAAAAACCGGGGTTGGGTTATCAAATTTCTATACCAATGAAATTTTTATCTTTTGGTCGTGGAACTAATTCCCGGGTGTTATTCTTCTCGATTTGATCCAATTCTTCATTCATAGCTGCTATCCAATGTTCATTCTAGCTGGCTTCCTCAAAACTACTAGGTTCAAAGGTTGCTAGAAAAGTAATGTGAGCTTGTTGTGATGAACGAAGTTGTCGACCTTCATTTATGTCACCAATGATTTGATTTGATGGATGGTTCTTTTGAATCCATTATTTTGTTCTCTTTAGAGGAGCTTCTTGTTGTTGTTTTGGTATATCTTGATGATTATCATTTACTTCTTCCTGGTTGATAGTTGCTTCTTGTTCTAGAATTTTCTCCGTGTCTTTTTCAGCCTCTGTCTCAAGTTTCAAAGATTCTAGATCCTCATCATTATTCATTAGAACACCATCTTTGTCAAATGTAACATTTATGCTCTCCACTATCTATTTTCGTCTTAGATTATAGCATTTATAGGTCTTTCTTTTGCGTGAGTAACAAAAAAGATACCTTCATCAACACGTGATTCAAACTTACCCAAATTTTGATCTTCTCTTTTGATATAACATTTGCTTTTGAAGATTCTGAAATATTTTACATTAGCTGGTTTTCCTTTCCATAATTCATATGGGGTCTTGTTGTAATTATTTCTGAGAAGACTTCGGTTGATAATGAAGACTGCCGTATCAATTGCTTCAACCCATAATTTTTTATCCAATTTTGAGTCCTTCAACATTGTTCTACCCATTTCCTGTACGGTTTTGTTCTTTCTTTCAACAACTCCATTTTGCTGAGGTGTTTGTGCTGTTGAAAATTGTCATTTTATTCCATTTTCCTCACAGTATTTCTGAAATAATTTGGAAGTGAATTCTCCGCCATTATCTAATCTTAGACACTTTATTTTCAAATCAGTTTCATTTTCGACCAACTCCTTGTAGATCTTAAAGCAGTCAAATGCTTCAGATTTTTTCTTTAGGAAACTGACGACTGTCATCCTGGTATAGTCATCTATCATTAATATGAAATATAATTCTGCATCTAAGCCTTTTGTTCTCACAGGACCACATAGATCAGTATGTATCAATTCCAATGGATGTGATGCAAAATGTTCTTTTGTTTTAAATTGGACTTTTGTCTGCTTGCCGTGCCGAAAGACCTCACATAGTGTGTTGGAAGGTTTTGATATTTGCGGCATTTATCATACTGCTTCCTTTTTGCTTATCCTGACAAGATTGTCAAAGTTTATGTGACCCATTCGTTTGTGCCATAGCCAACTTTTATCTTCTTTAGCTAGTAGACATGCTTTAGTTGCTTCATCCAGAACAAATATGTCATTTGGAGCTCGACTTGCTATAGCCACAATTTTACCATGCCTGCCTTTCCTGATTTCACATTTTGTGGAGTTGAATAGCATTGTGTGTCCTTGATCACACATTTGTTCAACATTGAGCAGATTGTGATTCATGTTTTCAACCAATAGAACATTCTTGGCTATAACATCTTTGCTTCCGAGAGTGACAGTACCTGATCCTATAACATTTGAAGATCCATCATTTCCAAAGGATATGGCTCCATCCTTCTTCTCTTTCAGAGATACAAATTTCCTTCTATCTCCAGTCATATGCGTTGAGAAACTGCTATCAACATACCACACATCTTTGTTGTTTTGAGCCTTAAGAGCGAGAGCACAATTATCAGTCTTCTTCTTCTTCCATGTTCATTCGTTCTATGGCTTCGAAGATTCTTCTGGAGGATTTTCATGTCTGCAGTCTGGCTATGTGTCCAAAGTTCTGACATTTGTAACATTCCATTTTATTTCTTAAATGTTCAAATCTATTGATGTTTCGTTGAGCCCTGGGAGGTTCATATTTGAAGGATCTCTTGGAATTGTATTGGTTCCTAGGGTACGTGCGACATTCTACAACTTTATGACCAAATTTTCCACATGAATAACAATAGACATGAAAAATATGTTGGTACCTGGATGGAAATCTTCGTCGAGGAATCATCTTCCAAGGATGTTCTTGCGAATCTTGTCTAATGAAGTCTACATGCATGTCAGATCTCATAGGTTCATTGTATTTTGTTGTAGAAGGTCCTGCTTCTTCTTCCTTGTAACCGAGGCCAGTTCTGTCATTGTAAGATCGTTGATTATTGATGAGTTCTTCCAATGCCCTTGAGCTGTTGGCATAGTTTTGGACAATTTTTCCCTTATTCACTTCCTTACGCAGCGAGACTACTTCGGCTTCTAATGCTTCCCTTTCTTGGTTGCTTTCTTCCAACTTCTTTTGAAGTGACTCTTCAATACATTTGTGTTCTTCAACTTCAATTTTGAGACCTTGAACTTGTTCTTCAAGAGTATTGGAACGGATCTTCTCATCCTTGAGCTCTTTTATAACCCTGATTGCCTCAGAAAAATTTTCTATGGTCAACCCTTCTTTTTCATTGTTTGATACCTCTTGTTTATTGTGCTTGGCCATAAACAATACTCTCTCATTGGCTTCTTCTTCGCTGTCACTGTCTTCATCAGATGATGAGCTATCTTCTTTAGAGAGAAAGTTCCTTTTGGATCCTTTTTTTTTTTTTGCTTGTTGAATTTCTTAAAGCCTTTCTTTCCCTTTGAGTTGCCATCACTTCTGTTCAGACATTTTGCTGCGAAATGCCCAACCTCACCACAGTCGAAACATATCAATGGAAGTTTACCTTTGAATTTTCCCTTACCAATTTTTAGTTTTCTCGTAAAGTAAGCATATTCTTCATCTGAAAGACCTTCTTCATCATTTCCCTTTTCTTCACACTTGCAGGTGCATGTCTTTTCAATTGAAGGTTGTTTGTCCTTATTGGTTTTCTTAGATGCAACGAACGCAGTTTCTAAATGCGAAGTACCCTCTTCTTCATCAAGTCTCATTTCATATGCTATGAGAACTCCATGTAATTCCTATTTGCTGAGTTTGATTTACTCTGTATTCTAAGACCGATACCTTTGGGTTGAATCTCCCTGGTAACGTTCTAAGAATCTTTCGTATAATAGTCTTCTCGTCAACTGGCTCTCCGAATCCTTCCAAAGTGTTGGTTATTTCATCAATGTATTGGAAGTATGCAGCAATGTTGCCATCTTCTTTCATTCTGAGTTGCTCAAATTTTTCTCTATAGATTTGAAGCTTTGCTTCTTTGACATTTGAGTCACCTGCATATATATTCTCAAGCTTGTCCCATACATTTTTGGCGGTTTTACAACCCAACATCTTATGATAAACAGATTCAATAAGTCCACTGATAATAATATTCTTTGCTTTTGAATCATTTACCAAATTATTCTTCCCTTGTTCATCTGCGGTTGATGTAAATCCATTTTGAATAGTGTCCCATACTTCGTAACCTTGCACTAAGAGATAGACCTCCATTCTTCCTTTCTAGAGTGCATAATTATTTTCATTAAGCAGAGGTACACCATCCTTGGTATGCTCCATAACCTCCTTCTAGCTGTTAAACTGCTATTGAAGGAACCAAGCTCTGATACCAATTGTTGGAAATATTGAGAGGGGGGGTGAATCAGTATTCCTTTCAATTAGAGCATTAGTTAATCTTCAATTATTATTAGTGTTTGTACAATGATAGCAGTAAGCAAAAGAAACACAAATGCACATAGTTTTTAAGGTGGAAACCCTCTTCGGGACAAAAACCACCTGAATGCTTTGCTAATAATTCTTTAATATTCAACTCCAATTGAAAATAAAGCTCCAACTTCCTAGAATCTAGAAAAGCATTCTTCTCCATCTCCCACTAGATGGACGCTCCAACGCCCGAGATTCTTCAGTAGTCAACTGAACGGATGCCCAACACCCAATGAGCTACAACTCACCCTAGCGCCACCCTACCACCCTAAAGTTTTCACAGGCTTGAACATGTTGGTGACTTCATGCACCAACCTAGCACCACCCTATAGAAGAATAAAACAAGAATGGACTCCCGTACCAGGGAAAATGGTCCACTTTACAATGATATAGAATGATGTAGAAGAAGAAGACACACTAGACCATAACCCCAAATATGACACAACCACCTAATGATGATCCTAGACCTCCCGACACCGCCTCTTCAACTCTTGGCAGATAGACACTTGTACACTTTTTACAATGATGCATTTACAATGACTTAGTACAATGATACCTTTACAATGATTGTGTGCAGTGCTGCCCACTTGAAGACTTCATGTGCTGAAATTTTTGTTGCTGTTCTGTACCTTGATTTCTGCTTTTGTCATGCTACCCTCTACTGCACCTTTCTTTGCTTTGTTGCCCTAGAAAGTCTGGTCCTTTGCAGCCCTTGACAACACATGATCTAGCTTTTTCTTGCCTTTTAGGATCTCGATATTGAATCTGGTGTGTCTCTGTTATTTCAGCTCCCCAATATGTGATTTTTGATTCTATAGTAGTAATCTGAGTTTTCTTTCCAATGCCACAGGTCTGATCCAAGTTGGATTCTTCAAGGGAGAGTTATGCCCAATCTCTTACAATGACCTAATTATGGACTGTTTCAGTAGAGCGAATTTGTACGGCGTGCGACGTGTCATTGTTTCTTCATTCGGCTCTGAAATTGATACAACGAAAACTACAGTCTGTGCACTATCTGCCACTTTTTATAGAATTCCAATCCGATACTCAGAGAGAGAGTTATGACGATTTTCCCAAGGTCACTTCTTTGAGATGAAGTTCAGGAGCCTGCAAAAACACTAACTTCCACAGATCATATCTCTGAAAATATTGTGCACTTTGATCTGAAATTTTTACAGGAGCTTCCTCAGGATTTTGGCTTCTTCTCATAAAAATTTCAGCTTCTGAACCTTTGTAGAAAAAAAGTTAGAGTGTGAATTCCATGATGACCTGTTTCAGGTAGCGAAATTCCTACATAAAAAGGATATGAGGATCACAATTATATAAATGCTTAGGTTGAGAGGGGCTTAAACAAGTGAACGTGAGAGGGATTTTAGGAGCTTAAAAATTATTAATTATTGACTTTTCAATGACCCATGCCACAACCCCATGGGGTTTTAGCCCACTAACTGGGGTTACAAACTTCAAACATGAATATCTCTCAAACTCTGAAGAATTACGTGGTGTGCCATATATCAACGGAAACATCTCGACAAGTAGAAACCATCAAAGGAATTCTTGACCCAAAATATAGTAATTTGGTAGGTCAAAATTCCCATGCAATATTGGGGTAGCCCCTGGTGCTGCTTGGGTTGACATCAATGACAACCACTGATGAACACAATCCTCATCGGATCATTAGGTCATAAACAAGCATGGATGCCACCATATCTCTCCACCTAAATCTTGAGGAATTTTTTTGTCTCAACCTCTCGGCTTTACTATGTATCCCGCCATTCACCGGTCAAGGGATTCCTAGGCTCAATCGAGGTGTTCACATCAAGGCTTTACCGTGTATCGCATCCCGGGATTCCTAGGCCTTGTGAATAATCTTGAGACCACCCCACTTAGCTTCGAGTCCACCTGACAATCCAGGTCAACCAAAACATGAAAACCTCATCACACCATGGCTATCCATAAATGGAAAGGCAAGGCTAAAGAACACTGTCACACCTGGAAAAATTCATGCCAATGACAACAAGAGAAACAAGAACACACATGCATAACCATGCATGCAAAATCTAGCAAGGAAATCATACAAGCAAATAGATACCTGCAAGTAAACCCATTGTAGCTCCTTGATCCTGCTCTTCCTTGGTTGATCTTTGCTTCCTCTTTGCCTTCTTTACCTTTCTTGATCCAAAGCTGAAATGCTCCAAGAAAACTCTAAGTGTCTGAGAGAGAGAGAGCTCCAAAACTGATTTGACCAAAAGTTGAACTGACAAAAGGTATCAACCGATCTCATAAGCATTTTTATTAATGAGGCCTCTATTTTCTTCATTTTCCTCCACACATGCAACCTGTGACCTTTCACCTTCCTTTTCTCCTATTTTCCATTTATTTTCATAAATAAAATGCCAATTAATGCCACTTTTCCTTTCCAAATCCTTTGCCATTGCCTTTTCCAATTTCCTTAGCCATAATAAACCAAATGAACACCGCACTAGGATGTTTTTTTGCCCAACATTCAACTTGGAATCAGTGTCCCATAACCGAGGTTATTATTTTTCCTTTATTAACTTTTATTACATGGAATTTTCACCAGGTTTGTTACAATAAAACACTCTTATAATAGCCCCATCCACATTTCTACTTGTAAGTCCCCATTTGAAACTTGTTTTGGATACTTTCTACCTTCACCTTTGGATATTGTATATGAGAAACAAAGAGGAGTGAGGGAGGATATTACGAGGGATACCTTAAGGGAAAAAAGATTTGTAGAAAAATATCAAGAAAATCCATATACAGGTAAAAGAGACATTGCAGAAGCCACAGGAAAAATATAAGGCCATGCATGATCAACATAGAATAGAGAAGTCGTTCAAGGTGGGCGACAAAGTATGGTTACAGTTGAACAAGGAGAGGCTACAGGGTCCTGGTAAGAAAATCAAGAATTTGAAATATGGTCCCTTTGATATACTGAGAAATGTGGTAGATAATGCCTATAGACTCAGTCCACCCTCGTACGTGCACATTTATTCAATTATGAATGTAGAGAATATGAAACTCTACAAGCCTTCCATGCTAGATTAGGGAGAGGAACAGGCCCTATCTTCTGTAGAGGATTTGACAACAGAGGCTCAGGAAGAGCTGAAAAAATATATCATTTTAAAAGACAAGTGAAACGTGACCTTTTCCATATCGGGTTGAAATGATAGCTTCTAGGCAAGGCTCGAGAGAAGGCGAAGGAAAAAGTTCCAGACCTCATTAAGTAGAAAATTTTGGGAGCCAAAAGCCTCCCAAAATGGATATGTGTGATATGTATTGGATAATTATATTATTTTTCATCCATCTAGATGCTTTTAGAGTGGACGCGAAAGAATTAGTGCATAAGAACATTTTTACTAGCGGTCCCATTCTGGAACATTTTGAGTCAAAAATTTCAAAAGTCATTTTGAGGCCTTAAATGAGCATTTTTTTGCCCTGATCTTGATAGGAACCTTGATTCCATAATCTACATGTCAATACCTTTACAATAACACAAGAATCACCCCCATGAGAGCTCGTATGCGAAAGTTATGCCTCTCAAAAGTTGACCTATTGAAATTTACCACCATAATTAAAGAGGATGCCACATCATGCCTCATTAATAGTGTAAAAGGAGTTATCCACATGAACATAATGAAGATTCTAGAAGAGTCAATATTGTAACTATAGTTAAGGGTTGAAGGATTCAAATCTAACCACTAGTAGGCTATTGCATTGTGTTATAACAGGGCCACTAAGATGAAAAAGGGTTCCATTATTTTCGAGTGCATTTTTTCCATAGATGAGTAGAGTAGCCGAGCGGGATAATGAGATAGCACACATAGAGGATTTGTGCACTATAGTATCCCACAAGCCACAAGTCTTATTTCTTTTTACTCATAACCATTTTCTATTCAGAGAAAGAGAGTAGAGTGACCTCACCTTCCAACTAAATTTTCACCTGAAAGGGTTTCCTAGGTTATATCTTGTGTCTGTTAAACAATGCATGGTAGAAACAACCAAGGAAATGAAGATAAGCATGAGATCCTATTACCATTAACATGATGTATATTTATAATACAACGTGTTGACCCTTGGATTCCACATTCTAAGGTCACTTGGACTCCTCTTTGACTGTTCGGCTTCCACACCTACTCATAGAGGATTAGGTGTCCAACATTCCCCCCCCTTAATCCGAAGGGGTATGTGTGAGTCCAAGAAGAGAGCTGTAATACAATTCTGCAAAGTATGCATGGCAGCGCTTAGGCTGAATGAGCTCTTTGAAATGTTGGCAGAAAGAGGTGGTTTAAGGATGACCACCAACACTGGAACACTTAGTGCAGTTCCCAGAACTCTTTGAAATCTGGCAAGAAGTTGAGGTCTTCTGCTAAAGGAAGTGCTCCTCAAATTTTGAAGAGGGAGACCTTCAACCTAGAAGAAGGGAGGTCTACAACCTGTGATGGTTTAAGGATGACCACCAACTCTGGAATGCTTGATGCATTTCTTGGAACTCTTCCAAAACTGGCAAGAAGTTGAAGTCTTCTGCTAGAGAAAGTGTCTTGAATTCTTTGAAGAGGAAGAATATCAACCTCACATAGATGGTTTAAGGCTGACCACCAACCAAAGGCATGCTCATGGGCATCCGTGTCTCTGGCTACAACTATGAATCTGGAATGAGAGATTGTGGCTCAGGCTCGCTTGAACTGCTATGTCTCTGGCTACAAATCTGAATCTGGAATGAGAGATTGTGGCTCAGGCTCGTTTAATGTGGCTTTGAAGCTTGTAGATGACCACCATTTTCCCCCCTGTCAGGTACAAGGTGAGATGATGGCAAAAACTCAAATTCAAGATTGTTCAATATTCTAGAACAAGTTCTGACATATGACTTAAACATCTTCTTGGCTGTTGATGCCCATTGCCAAGAAGCAATCCATCCAAGATGAATCTTTGTTCTTGCAGGAGGCTTGTTTCTGAAGCATCTGTGTGAAGAATGAGTGTACCGACCACAGTGCTTGCATGGGTGAAGATTGAAACAATGATCTTTCATATGGCCAACTCGATCGCAGTGTTGGCATTTTACAATCTGTTGTCGCTGCTGTGGAAGAGGAGCAGGATCTGGAATAGCTGTAGCTGAACTGTCATAAAGAAGTTCAACACTCTGAAATTTTATGGGCTTGGAGTAGTCCGGAATATGAAAGGACAACTCCTTGTCATATCTAAGACCTGTTTTGTGCTTGTTAAGAACAAGCTCTTCCCAGGGTTTGATAATGGGCTTCGGAAGTGCACGCTGCATTTCTGCATCTTTCTGCACATCTGCTCCTGAAATGGGTACTAGATCTGAATCAACTGCATCATTATTGACTTTTTGCTTATGGCAGTTTGTTCTAATGTTCTGAACATAAACAGGTTCAAAATGATGGCTATGCTTTTGTAACTCCTCTTGTTGTAGTTGAGATTCAAGCTGCAAAAACTCAATATGTTCTTGTGCATCTTGTAGACAAACCTTAATATTAGACAAAGTGTCCCTGCTGATTTTAACTATGTCTCCACCAGTAGATAAGATTAGAGTGCTTAATAACTCTAATAATCCATGAATTTTCTCCATAGTTCAAATTACTCAAGTCAACAAATGAACCTTCTAGTTTTAATGAATACAAATAGTTCTCTTTTACAAACAATATTGGTGCCTCTTTCCTATGGAAAATCTCAGCCACAAGTGTTTTGAAAAACTTGGGAGAGTTAGTATTTTCATTTGCTAGCAGCTAGGAAATTTTGATTGAAATCTCGTTGGAAGCCAAATATATCAAGGTTTCAATGAATGAGAAAAATGATACCAATAAACATATAAACTAAGGTGTATGTGACTTTAGGGCATTCAAAATGCACAGACTTCAAGGCTCCAACACACAATTTAACGCAATTTGATATTCAACTAGTCTCCATCATTAACAATGCACATATAGTCCAAGAGTTACAAACTAGACTGTTCAATACCAATGCATGGCCATAATATTTTCTTGGTGTCGATTCTACTTTCTTCAACAAAATGTCAATGCAGATCTTAGTAGGTTACATTGTTCACTCAGTAAAATGAGGTCTGCACCACTAGTGTCGACAACCTCTTCACCGCCATAAACACCAAATATTATGTAGGGAAGTGATTTACCGTCCTCTGTAAAACAATTCTATCATAGAATTCGAACCACAAAGCAGTCTAACTCAAACAAATAAATTGAGAGCAGTGCGTAGGGAGGGCCAACGCATCAAACCACAACAACTACCCTTCAGATGTGTTAACTTGAACTGGCAACCCGAACGCTGCTCAGGCACGATGCTCCGGTGATAGCATTTCAATATTTGCAAAGTACGTGATCATTTCATCGACATCGATCTCACGAAACCAAATGTTGAGATTCAACAAGATGATGAAGCTTAGTGAAAATCAGTCACCTTTCACTAAGTGGGTCCGCAGGCTATTTTTAGGTGTAAGTCTATTTTTATACTATGTCTATTTTTAGACATGGTGATCATATTTCAAAAGTTGCAGGATGCTATTTGTGGATGGTTGGTCAAGTTGGAAAAATAGATGAAATTCTATTTTTAAAATATTGGGCGAAGTCTATTTATAGATCGTCGATCTAAAAATAGATGCATGTCGATTATTATTAGCCCTTAATAATAATCCGACAATAAACATCAACTTATTCTCTTGGAGCACTTTATTTCAGTATACAGATTTGGCGAATCAGTGGGTTGAAGGAATTATGCAATTCCTAGGGTTCACTGGTGGTTCATGCATGGAGGACTCAGTTAGAACTGAAGTGGCAAAGTTATGACAGAGTTAGAAGAGTAGTTCATGAAGTTGTTATTCAGTTTAACTCAGTTATTAGAGTTAAACTCAGTTGAGCTAGTTGTATCTAGTCTAACTGAATGATACACTAGTGAGAGTGAAGTGAATTAATTCACAAATAATAACTCACTAATCAACTGAACAAATACAACAGTTAACTATAGTGCATGTCAGTTCCAGTGGAGACCCAGTGGAGAGATAGGTGAAAGGGTGAGATGGACTATCCATTGTGACTATAGTGATGCATTGATTGCATCACACACACATTGGAGATGCCAATGAGGATTGCACAGTCAAGGCAAGGCCAATTTGAATTCATTCAGGGGTCTTCTTCAGCAGGGATTGCACAGTGGAGGCAGGCTATTAGGTGGCAAGAAATCTGTGCATGGATTTGCAGATTTCTTCAGATAGTGTGTGACGATTGTATTGTACTGAGAGCTTGATGTACTAAGCTTTGTATGAGATTGTTACATGATCTCCATGATACATAATATATGATAGTTGGGGTTTTTAGCTTCAGGCTTTCCCGTTAAACAACTATGTTATGTGCGATTGTTTTTATTGCTTCATGTGTTTGCAATTGAGTTTAAATTTCCGCAAAATATTAACAGTGGAAGGATTCTGTATTTAGCAAGAAGATAAAATATTGTTAGATAAGGGGATTCTGGATATATATATGCATATGTTATATAATTCCTACATGGTATCAGAGCAGTGTTAATTCTTGAAGATTGCAATTGTGAAGAATTGCTGAGTTTGTGTTGGTGGACAATTCGAATTTGCTGCAGAAATTTCTTGGTGCGACAGTTGAGTATACATTGAAATGTCTTTCAATGGGTTGCGATTGGAGTATGCCCTTGAGGGCAGCTCGAATTACATAACCTGAAAGGATAGGATGGAGGCTGTGCTGGAAGATAATGGACTAAAGGAGTTCATCGATAGCGATGTTCCTAAGCCAGGTTCTAGCGATGCTGCATTACTTGACGCATGGCAAAAGAAGGTAGCGAAGACAAGAAGAATTATGTTGGAAGGTGTGAAGGACCATATTGTGTCAAGCCTTCACGGGAAAGCCACTCCATTTGCAATGTGGAAGGCTTTGACAGATTTGTTCCAAAGCAGCAGCGACCACAGGAAGTTGGCGCTGAAAGATAAGCTCAGAAAAATAAAAATGGAGAAGGGCGACAGTATACCAAAATATCTCACGAAGTTTGTCCATTGTAGGGATGAACTGGGAAGTGTGGGGATTACTGTTGATGATGATGACTTGGTGAGCTTGGCTCCCCTTGGGCTTCTGAAGAGTTGGCATAGTTGCGAAGACTCTTTCAATGGACGGGAGAAACTGCCGGGTTGGGAGCGACTTTGGTTGGATCTTGTGCAGGAGGAGATAAGGTGAAATACCAGGGATGGCTCTTCATCGAAGAATGAAGATGAAGAGAATTGCACTTTGGCTGCCAAAGCAAGGAAAGGAAAGGGGAAGAAATTCCCTTCAAAATCTAAGGCTAAAGGCAAGAAGCAGGATTTGTCCAAGATGAAGTGTTTTCACTGTCACGAACATGGGCATTTCGCCACTAACTACCCACAGAAGAAGAAGAACAAAAAGGCTATTGGAGCTGCAGCGGGTGAGGCCTTAGCCTCGCAATTTGAACTTGATTTCTCTTTGATCGCATGCTTGGTTACAAGCGCAATGGGATCGGTGTGGTATCTTGATAGTGGTGCGTCTTTCCATATGACGGGAGACAAGGAGTTGTTTAGTGACTTGGAGGAGAAGGACCTCCAAATGCATATAGAGATTGGTGACGATGGTCGATACAGTGCGACCGGAATTGGGACCATTACCTTTGAGAGGGAGTCAGGTAAACCATTTCTGTTGAAAGATGTTATGCATGTTCCAGGTCTGAAGAAGAACTTGGTCTCGGTCGCAATGTTGGAAGACAGAGGTTATGACGTTGTTTTTAGCGATGGAAAAGCTTTCTTGCAACATAAAACAACTGGTCAAACCAAGAGGATAGGGATTCAAGTTAAGAATCTCTACAAGCTGGAGGTAGATGGATGTGCTGCAATGATGAGCAAAGCAGAAGAGGTGGTGAGCCGAGATGAGGGCGAATTGTGGCACAGGAGATTGGGCCATCTGCACCATGGCGCTTTGAAGATTTTGCAGCAGATTTCTACTGGACTTCCCAAGGGTACTCTTGCGCAGTCAGATCAGTGCAAGGGATGTACTATGGGTAAGTTTGTGAAGACCACCTTTCATTAGAAGGAGAACCGTGCTTCGGTGATCCTGGAGAGAATTCACACAGAGGTGTGTGGACCTTTCTCGGTTGCTTCAACAACAAAACACAGGTATTATGTTATTTTTGTTGATGACTATTCTCTTAGATGTTGGATCTTCTTCATGCAGAAGAAGAGCGAAACATTCTCAAAGTTCTGTGAGTTTAAAGCATTGGTGGAGAAGGAGTCGGGGAAGCAAGTGAAGGCTCTACGGAGTGATAATGGCGGTGAATATATCTCGGGCGAATTCAAAGACTTCTGTAGCAAAGAAGGAATTCGAAGAGAACTCATAGCGCCTCGTAACCCAGAGCAAAATGGGGTCGCAGAGAGGAAGAACATAACGATTGTGGGTGCTGCATGAGCTATGCTGCATGACCAGGGCCTACCAATGCACTTGTGGGCGGAAGCATGCAACACTGCGGTTTATGTGAAAAACAGTTGTCCTCATAGAGTACTTGGCATGAGTACATCTGAAGAAGCTTTTACTGGTAACAAGCCTGATATTTCTCATTTGAAGATTTTTGGCTCATCTATTTACATTTATGTGGCAAAAGACGCCAGGAAGAAGCTGGAGCCGACTGCAGAAGTTGGGATATTTTTGGGGTACACAGAAACACCCCATAATTATCGTGTGTATTTGCCAGACAGTCGGATGACTGTGGTGCGATGGGATATAAAATTCAATGAGGTGAAAGCCATGAAGTTGTCGCTTGAGAGGGAGCTACACTTGCATGCAGAGGAGGAGCTACTTGTTCCCAAAGATGAGCCTCTAGATGTGGATCAGCCGCAGGAGGAGATTCATGGAGTGGAGGAGTCCGCTCATGCAGAACCAAACATTAGACAAGGCAGAAAGCATACCGCAAAAGCTGAGAGATTGAAGCTTGATGCGGCACAGAATGTAGGAGTCCCTACATCACAGCGTAGACAGAGACAGTCACCTGACCGTTTTACTGGATACATGGCTCTTATGAGCAAGTGTGTTGTGACAGAGCCATCTTCTTTTGAAGAAGCAGTGCAGGAGCCCACATGGGTAGATGCCATGGTGGAGGAGTATGACTCCATTGTCAGAAACAATGCTTGGAAGATTGTTCCAAGGCCGGTGGGAAAATCAGTGGTAGATTCGAAATGGATCTACAAGGTAAAGCAAGTTGCTGATGGGAGCGTCGAGAAGTATAAGGCAAGATTTGTTGCCCGGGGCTTATCACAAATTGAGGGGATTGATTATGAAGAAACCTTTGCACCTGTCGCGCGGTATTCTTCCATAAGGACCATCCTTGCTCTCTCAGCGCAGATGGGTTGGCACATTCATCAGATGGATGTGAAGACTGTGTTCCTTAATGGGATCATTGAGGAAGACGTGTACATTGAGCAGCGTGAAGGATTTGAGATCTTCAGCAGCGAGTCGCTTGTGTGCAGACTCAAAAGAGCGCTGTATGGGCTGAAACAAGCACCACGTGCTTGGTACACACGGATCAACAGCTATTTCACTGGACTTGGCTTCACCAAGAGTGAGGCGGATGCAAACCTATATCAAATTGTGGTGGAGGGTAAGATTTTAATCATTGTTCTTTATGTTGATGATTTAATACTAACGGGTGATGAGCAGTTGATACAATCATGCAAGGCAGATCTTGCAAAGGAGTTTGAGATGAAGGATTTGAGCCTCCTTCATTATTTCCTTGGATTGGAAATATGGCAGCGGGAAGGTGAATTGTTTGTGTCTCAAGGCAAGTATGCTCGGGAGATACTTGAGAAGTTTCACATGCAAGACTGCAAGCCTATTGATACTCCTCTTCCAGGAAATTGGAGGAAAGAGGATGCTACATCGGCAGAGGTAGTGGATGCCACTATTTATCAACAATTGGTGGGTTCGCTCATGTATTTAGTTAATACAAGACCGGACATATGCTATGCGGTGAACAAACTTTCACAAGCGATGGTTAAGCCTACCAAGCTCATTTGGAAGGAAGGAAAGCATGTCCTGAGGTATCTCAGGGGCACATCTGAGTATGGCTTATGGTACAGACAGACAAATGAGGTGAAGTTGCATGGCTTCACGGATGCAGATTGGGCAGGTAGCCCAGCGAGCAGAAAGAACACATCAGGAGGGGTTTTCAGTATCAGATCTACAACAGTTTCTTGGTACAGCAGGAAACAAAGATCCGTGGCACTCAGTTTAGCGGAAGCAGAATACATGGCAGCAAATCAAGCTGCATGTGAGGCTATCTGAATGAGGAAGATCCTGGTCGGTTTGTTCGGCTCACATTTAGATCCTACAGTGATACATTGTGATAATCAGAGTTGCATTAAACTCTCGATTAATCCTGTGTTTCATGATAGATCTAAACATATTGATATCTGGTATCATCATATCAGAGATTGTGTGCAGCAGAAGATCATGTTGCTTCAGGACATTCCTACGGAAGATCAGGATGCAGATATTCTGACGAAGGTGCTCACCAGGAGCAAATTCGAATACCATAGAGGCAGGATCGGGGTGAAGGATAATCCCTATATTGTTGAGAGGGAGTGTTGAAATTCAACAAGATGATGAAGCTTAGTGAAAATCAATCACCTTTCACTAAGTGGGCCTGCGGGCTATTTTTAGGTGTAAGTCTATTTTTAGACATGGTGATCATATTTCAGAAGTTGCAAGATGTTATTTGTGGATGGTTGGTCAAGTTGGAAAAATAGGTGAAATTCTATTTTTATAATATTGGGCAAAGTCTATTTATAGATCGTCGATCTAAAAATAGATGCATGTCGATTATTATTAGCCCTTAATAATAATCCGACAATAAACATCAACTTATTCTCTTGGAGCACTTTATTTCAGTATACAGATTTGGCAAGTCAATGGGCTGAAGGAATTACGCAATTCCTAGGGTTTACTGGTGGTTCATGCATGGAGGACTCGGTTAGAACTGAAATGGCAAAGTTATGACAGAGTTGGAAGAGTAGTTCATGAAGTTGTTATTCAGTTTAACTCAGTTATTGGAGTTAAACTTAGCTGAGCTAGTTGTATCTAGTCTAACTGAATGATACACTAGTGAGAGTGGAGTGAATTAATTCACAAATAATAACTCACTAATTAACTAAACAAATACAACAGTTAACTACAGTGCATGTCAGTTCCAGTGGAGACCCAGTGGAGAGATAGGTGAAAGGGTGAGATGGACTATCCGTTGTGACTATAGTGATGCATTGATTGCATCACACACACATTGGAGTTGCCAATGAGGATTGCGCAGTCAAGGCAAGGCCAATTTGAATTCATTCAGGGGTCTTCTTCAACAGGGATTATGCAGTGGAGGCAGGCTTTCAGGTGGCAAGAAATCAATGCATGGATTTGCAAATTTCTTCAGATAGTGTGTGACGATTGTATTGTACTGAGAGCTTGATGTACTAAGCTTTGTATGAGATTGTTACATGATCTCCATGATACATAATATATGATATTTGGGGGTTTTAGCTTCAGGCTTTCCCGTTAAACAACTGTGTTATGTGCAATTGTTTTTATTGCTTCATGTGTTTGCAATTGAGTTTAAATTTCCGCAAAAGATTAACAGTGGAAGGATTCTGTATTTAGCAAGAAGATAAAATACTGTTAGATCAGGAGAATTTGGATATATACATGCATATGTTATATAATTTCTACACCAAAGACCAGAGTAGCAAATATGGTGAGATTGGGGACGTATGCAGCGGCAAGTATAGTGGAAGCAATGGCACTGATATATCGTGCGTTTCACAGTCGGGCCCAATTCTATCCAACCATGGTTTATCCCTCCACTTCAACCGTGTGCTTCCTGTTGCAACCGTGCATTGTTATTCAGGTTTTGGGATTCGTTACAAAAGCAGAAGTAGGCTAATCTGGCATATCGTGCACGCTATTTTTTTCTCGGAATCAGGCAGCCGACAAAGGATTGTGGAGGGGCCGACGACGGAGGTCAGGCCTGCGAAAGAGGTGAGCGCAGAGCCCAGTCGACGGAGGGAGATGGGAGCAGAGCGAGCAAGATGTTCAGGACGGAAAACGGTATCCAAACTCTCCTTGAGGAATTTTATGGAACCTAAGGGACATAAGGATGATAATTTTCCATGTGTCGTCAAGTTGGGAATCTGCAACTCTCCTCCCACCTCACCAATTCCTCTGCAGAGGCATTACCCCAAAAAAATTGCACGTAATTGTGAAGGAACCCTATCTTAAGAGATGCAACAACAACAAATTTACCATCTTTATCAACAACCCTGACAATGTATTGAAGCACAACCAAGTAATAAATTATGATGTGGAGGCAGCCTTGAAAAGAGGAAAAAACTTGCCCAGGAATGAGGGGGAGACTCTAGGGAGGATTGGTCTAAAGCAATAGACCGTTATACAGCGTGCCGAGAGACGTTATGGCAGTGATGTCAGAAACCCTTGAGAAAGCCAGAGCATAGCTCAAACCAACGCTATTCAAGGAGAAACTTAAATTCAGAGAGACGCAGGTTTGACTGATGGGCTCTAGAGGAGGAGCGCAGTCTGGACAGTGTGCAAGAGAGGGCAGCGTGCAAGAGAGCGCCTAGGTGGAGTAGATATAGCTGTCAGCTAGAGAGCTGACAGAATATGAAAATGCCCAGGTCTAGCCTAGGCTCTGATACCATGTTAAACAATGCATGGTAGAAACAACCAAGGAAATGAAGATAAGCATGAGATCATATTATCATTAACATGATGTATATTTATAATACAATGTGGTGACCCTTGGATTCCACATTCCAAGGTCACTTGGACTCCTCTTTGACTGTTTGGCTTCCACACCTACCCATAGAGGATTAGGTGTCCAACAGTGTCAATTGTGGTTTTTGAGTTTTTATTTCTGTAATATCCCGAAAGGGAAATAGACAGCAATACAAGCATACGACAATATGGAAAATGCCAGAAATAGAACATAAAGCAAATACACATAAAAATGCCGGGAATGCTAAGCCATTTTATTAATCTGAGAATATAATGAAATACAATGGATAATCAGAATGATAGCACCTATTCTTGCTCAAGGCAAGTGAAGAACTCTCTCAGACAGATAGGAAATGGCTGCCACAAGAAACTGCGTCCCAGCTGCTAGGAAACTGCCGTAAACTGCTGCTGCTGCGGGAATGAACTGAAACTAGGGGCTGATCCCCTTGCCGGAATGGGCTGAAAATCTGCAAATCACCTGTACTCGCCAACCCGGACCAAACCCAGAAACCATAACAAAAATGGACCACCTCCGAAAATCACCAAAGAAACCCTCCTCAAGGAATTACGCTGTCCCTCCAGGCCCAGCGCAGGTGCCAAATGATATATGCTGAAACAGAGCCACAAACTCCCCGGAAAATCTCCTACTGGTAAAGACTGAGCCTCCACACCGGATCTCACTGAAACTCTTGCAGGAAACCCCGCAATAGAACCCCTCCAAATAGAACTGCGGCCTCTCTTCCAAGGATTGCGCAGTCACAAGAGAAGCCCAGCTCCTCCGCCACACAACCAACCAAATCTCCCGCAAAAGACTGAAGGAAAAACCTTGCCCGAGCAGGCACTCGAAGTCCCCCGGGGCTAAGGGCGAGATCTCCGACCGGAGACACTCAACGCACTAAACAGTGCTGCAGACAGGCTAAACAGCCAGCGTGCTCAAGAAGACAAAATGTCTAGCTCCAATATCATCAACAACAAGAATACCCCAAATGAGGAGGCTCCTCCACCTTTTATAGCATTGGTTTCCCTCCAAAACCAACGTAGTCTCTCTCTCCTCCACGTGGTGTGTGGCCCCCCCTGGTTCCCCCCTTAAGTTACAACGTTGTGCTACTAGGAAGGTGTTTTATTCCACTAAAGTGAGTTAGACCCCCTTTTACTCACTTTTTTATTTATCTACAAACCACATATGGCAAAACAATACAAAGTCGAATATTCCAATTAGCTGTCGCTAATTAGGAATATTACAGTCCCCCCCGGCAAAATGTTGCTTGCCCTCAAGCAACTGAAGTGATGGATGCTGCAAAATCTGCTCGTTCTCCCAAGTGGCATCCTCATCCGGCAAAAATTGCTTGTCCTCAAGCAACGCTTGAACAAGCCTCCTCTCTAGCTGATGCTCCCTACCGATACTGCAAAATGTGCCTGGGTCCCACTGAAACCTCTCTGACCTCTGCATCACCCTGATACGAAGGGATATCTCAATGCCAGGATCCCAAAGTGACCTCTCACAGTACCAGCCAACCAATAATCCTCTCGAATCCCATCGCCACCGTGTCCAATAATCGCACAAGTCCCACGACTCAGACTGTGCACTGCCTCTAGCTATGACCAATGCTCTAAGAGGTGAAGACCACCAACAAGCATCAATGCTCCCGGGCTCCTGTTGCGTTGTACCTGTAGCTGCATATGCTACCCCTCCAACTGCATACCAACTCATCACCTCTCTCCAATCCAAGTTGTGACTCAATCCCATGCTGATCCTGCTCTCCTGAAATCGGGATGGAGTGCTGAAGAAATGATGTCCTGTGTCGCCCTGCCAGTTGGAATCTATAACCTCTCTTATGTCAAAGGGCCCCTGCTCGATTGTGCTCCCTACGAAGAATACCGTACCATCTAGAGGGTACCAACTCATGATCTCCCACCAGTCCATCCTGGAAGAAGAATCCGATGTAGCAATAACAACGGCATATGGAACACGCCTGACGTGTTGCCGCCAACCCGTAATCAACTCCCACTGCTCTGCCCTGTCTGCCAATGAGAGATGCCTGTAGAAGGAAACCCCTCTCTCTATAATGGGCCAAAGTGGGCAAGATATGCTGCAATCTCCATCGATGTACTCCTGGAGAGTACTACTCATTGAAAGTACTGCAGCTCGACCGACTGTATGTACATCTATCTGTATCTCATCAATGTGTCGGCCAAAAGATGAATGCTCCACCATATCCAACAGCTCCTGCTGTCTAATAGCCCCCTGCATAACAATCCCATCAACCTCCAACATCTCTAGAGGATATGGATCTGCAACTGCCGTCACTGTACTCAGTGTCAATGCATTTGACTGCTCCTCCTCAATGGCTGACCCTGCAGTTAGCTGCATATCCATCACCGACTCGATGTGAGCCTCCATCTGGCTCTCCCTCAAAGGACTATCATGCATGATGTGCATAACATCCTCCTCTACTGACTCAGGCTCCATCACATATAGCTCTGACTGGATCGTCAAAAGTGTCTCATCGCTTAGGGCATCTCCCATAAAGTTCCCTGACTACTCACCCTGTATACTGGAATGCAGCTCTGGTCTACTGTCTCCATCTCTGCGTGATTGCTCTCGCTCCCCAGAAGCGACCTCAACTGATCCTATGGACTCATATGAAGAAGAGTCCTCACCCTGGCATACAGAAGGAATGCCCTCCTGTTTTACCTTCGCCACCTCATCTGCACTGATATGCCATCCACCCACTCAATGAAGTGTAGATACAATGTCTGGAGTCCAGACGTATGCCGGGATGCTACCTCTGCTGAACCCAGTATCCTCTGCTCATGCATGATCTCAACATGCCCTGAGGGAAAAATGATGCATGTCTCCCTCATGACCTGCTCCCCAAACGTAGGCCCAACAATGACTGATGTGCCACCACTGCAGAGGATCATCTCATCCCCTAACCTGTGGCTGTCAACTAGTGCTCCAACCCAGTGCCACTGCTGAGAAGTCTTTCCCCTAGTGTGTTGAGTGTCATCCAAATATCTTGGGTGAGCCTCGCGTACCCCGCTGCTCATGCCCAAAGTGCCAAAGGACAACAACAAAATCGGATGTGCCAGTGAGTGATGTAGAAGAGAGGCAGGTGTATGAGTCTCCACAGATACCGCCAAGTATCGCTCATCCATCTCCCCATCGATCCTGGGTGAACTACTCCCAAAGGTGAGCTTGGTGTCCCTGTCCATGAGTCTCCCTAGAGGCAATGCGCTAAGATCCTGCTGTGCAGCACCGTATGCCCTCGCATACCACCGATCATCCATGTACTCCTCGCCATGCCATTGCACACTGAGGTATACCCCTGTATACTGCTGGATACCCCATGCTACTGTCGTACCACCCAGTACCGTCTCGTGCCCTAACTGCGTCCAGGCATCGGTCACTCTTCGCGAGCTCTCAATGTGATGTAGGACACCCCTACTCCACAATGCAATCCCACACACTAGGGTAGTACACCATGCAACTCCATGTCCACCGGTAGTCCACTGCTCAATGCTAGAGGCTTCCACACATCCCTGGATGTGATGACCTAGAGTTATGCCCCTACCTGTCGGACTACCACCAATCGGTATCATCGTCTCCACCGTCGCATCACTATACCTGCCGACGAATGGAACATCACTCCAAATCCTCCTCAAGGGGTCCGAGAAGTGAATCTCCCTATGTGTCAGTAGTGTTACCACCACTGCTCGGCTCCGCTGCGTCCTCTGTGCCCCACACAAAGGTGAAGAATCCTTGGCCCCATACAAGGTGCCATCTAGTGGCCTGCCAATGCCACCTCCTCCGACAAGCTCCTGCCAAGGTGTGCTGACCACCCCATGATCCCGTGTATGAATGTCATGCCAAGACAACCTAGGGAGTCTGCCCATAAACTGGTTGGCCACTGGAGCTGACTGAAACTGCACATGCTCTACTGCTAGGCCAACTGTACTCTCCAAGACATAGTCAGCCGACCTGCCTGGGAAACGATAGGTGATCCCACCTGGATCCCAATGCCAATCTGGGGTTCCTATATTCCCCATGCATAGAAAATCCTGCTGAGCTACACTCGGATCCATCACTATCTCCATAGCCCGCTCCACCGAGTACCAACTCAAAATCTCTCGCCATCCAACCTCAACATGTGGATGTTGTACCCTGTGCAACTCTGATCGTCTCATACCTCTATCCAAGTCAACATATGAGATCTGACTAGGTGGCTCTGCCTCTCTCTCTCCAATGGGAAGAGATGACCCAACAACACTGCTAGTCCCATCCATGCATGCCTGAAGGGGAATGATCTGATGCTCCAACGTGCCCTCTGATTGTACCATCAGGGAATCCAGTCGTTCCCCAATGCGGGCCAACTTGGCCGCCGACTCGGCACAAGCCACTCTCATGCCCTCCAGCTCCTTGTCCTGCAACAAAATGGCCTCCCGTACTGATGTGGCCTTCCCTTTTAAGACTCAAAGGTCTGTTCGAAGCCGATGATACCGCTGTCTGCGACCATCATCCAATACCTCTGTATCTCCTAGTGCCTCATCGAAAGTGGATACATCTCCTGATACCTCACCCATCTGTTGTGTGCTGCTACCACCCGAAGACTCGGACATGGCTCCAGTCATCACCTCAATGGATGGCTCTACTAGGGTAGGCTCTACCTTCTCCACTACGATATCAACCGACAC
Organism: Pinus albicaulis; assembly: GCA_034641835.2. Lineage (NCBI taxonomy): Eukaryota > Viridiplantae > Streptophyta > Pinopsida > Pinales > Pinaceae > Pinus > Pinus albicaulis. The sequence continues at coordinate 439,784,273 of CM076569.1, forward strand.
GGTCAAGGAGGTCTCTAATGATGGTGAGTCCTGTGTCACACTAGGTGTATCCTCGAACTCCCTGCAATCCTGTGTGTCCTCATCCTCCAAGTGCAAGGTAACCATTTTGATGGTTTCCCCCTCCGATACTCGGTCAAGCTGGAAAGAGGTATCCAACTTCTCCACCCAAGCTTTTTCCGAACGCTTGGATGACCCGTCAAATGTCGGTAGATGGAATCTACCCACTGTGCGCCACAAGCCCCCGTCATGTGACTTCCTATTCCCTCTGTGAAAGTTGCGAGGTCTGCTATCCCGCTGGAGCTGAACAAAGTCTCTGAATGAGATAAGATCTCTGAACTCCGGCCCGTATGCCCGGTAATCTGCAAGATAGTCACCCATGTGGCCCGGTTCGGGCTCCTGCTGTGCTCTTGCCCCTGTGTCCTCTCCTAGGAAGGTAGGCATAGTGGATCGCGTGGGTGCATGCGATGCCATAAGGGGGGTAGCCTCACGCTCCGGCATATGGTGGGATGCGCCCGATCCCTCACCAGTCTGAAAACCCCTTGGGGTTTCGCGCTGCCTAACCTCTATCGCAGCGACCCTCTGCCCCATCGTCTCCATCTGCCTCGACAAATCCTGTACTGATTTGAGGAGCATCTCCTCAAATCTCTTCGCACCATCATCACCTGCCATCGGCGCTTTCTGCTATGTGTCTACAGGCTCCTCATGAAACTGTACTGCTGCTTGACTTCGGCCTTCGACTTACCCAATGAAAGCTACTCAAAAAATTCTAGGAATTTGGGAAGGTGATCCTTCCCCAAAACCCAGAAAAAACCCAGAAATGGTTTCTTCTAATTCCAACCTTCAAAATTTAACCCTTTGTATTTTGGCCCTTTTTCCAATTTCGTTTTTGGTACTGCAACTGCTATTGCTCTCCAAAATTCCAGCAAACCTCTGTATGATCTCTTTCCCGACAGGCTGAGCCAGAACTATGCTCTGATACCACTGTAATATCCCAAAAGGGAAATAGACATCAATACAAGCATACGACAATATGGAAAATGCCAGAAATAGAACATAAAGCAAATACACATAAAAATGCCGGGAATGCTAAGCCATTTTATTAATCTGAGAATATAATGAAATACAATGGATAATCAGAATGATAGCACCTATTCTTGCTCAAGGCAAGTGAAGTACTCTCTCAGACAGATAGGAAATGGCTGCCACAAGGAACTGCGTCCCAGCTGCTAGGAAACTGCCGTAAACTGTTGCTGCTGGAATGAATTGAACTAGGGGCTGATCCCCTTGCCGGAATGAGCTGAAAATCTGCAGATCACCTGTACTCACCACCCCGGGCAAAACCCAGAAACCATAACAAAAATGGACCACCTCCGAAAATCACCAAGAAACCCTCCTCAAGGAATTACGCTGTCCCTCCAGGCCTAGCGCAGATGCCAAATGATATATGCTGAAACAGAGCCACAAACTCCCCGGAAAATCTCCTACTGGTAAAGACTGAGCCTCCACGCCGGATCTCACTGGAACTCCTGCAGAAAACCCCGCAATAGAACACCTCCAAATAGAACTGCGTCCTCTCACCCAAGGACTGCGCAGTCACAAGAGAAGCTCAGCTCCTCCGCCACACAACCAACCAAATCTCCCGCAAAAGATTGAAGGAAAAACCTTGCCCGAGCAGGCACTCGAAGTCCCCTGGGGCTAAGGGCGAGATCTCCGACCGGAGACACTCAACGCACTAAACAGTGCTGCAGACAGGCTAAACAGCCAGCGTGCTCAAGAAGACAAAATGTCTAGCTCCAATATCATCAACAACAAGAATGCCCCAAATGAGGAGGCTCCTCCACCTTTTATAGCATTGGTATCCCTCCAAAACCAACGTAGTCTCTCTCTCCTCCACGTGGTGTGTGGCCCCCCTTGGCTCCCCCCTTAAGTTACAACGTTGTGCTACTAGGAAGGTGTTTTATTCCACTAAAGTGAGTTAGACCCCCTTTTACTCACTTTTTTATTTATCTACAAACCACATATGGCAAAACAATACAAAGTCGAATATTCCAATTCGCTGTCGCTAATTAGGAATATTACAATTTCACTATTCACTAAATTTTGCATATTATAATTTGCATGCATACACAATAAACAATAATTTTCATATCCATAAATCTAAAGAGAAATAAACCCTCATAGAGTAAATTTCATATTTTTAAGTATAATTTTATTAGATATATTGTGATGAATTGTCTAGTGGAATATCCATGATAGTTTATGGATCATATTGGTATTAGAAAAAATTTCTTTGTGTATATTGTGGATATTTGTAGGGGATCTAGATCGACTAAGCCAAAAGTCGTAAAACCCTAGCCATGGGCGACAAATCTATGAATAACCCTCGTGATCCTGGAGAGGAGAGGCTTTTGCAACTCGAAGCACTATTTGTGAATATAAATCGTAACATGAATCTCCTCATGGTGGCCCTAACCAATAATCTTAGGCTATTAAGAGAAGATGGGGATTCAAATACAGAGATTTGATTGTGAGATAAGGAAGAAATTGAGAAGAAGCTAAAGAAAGAACCCAAAAAAGATCAGCCAAGTTTGAGTGTCATGAACCATTCACAATCTGTGATCAAAATGGAAGCGAAGGTCAATATCTAGCCATACCAAGGTGATATCGATGCTTTGAAGCTAAATCATCATTTGCACCATTAGAATGTTAATTCATTGTTTATCATATAGAGGAATAACATAATATTTCTTTTGTGTGGTTGAAATTAGAGGGCCATGCCCGACTTGGTGGGAAAGCCACACAGAGACCTTGAGGTTGGAGGGAGTGATAAGCACCATCATTAGGTACATTCTAAGGGGTTAATTGTCACATTTTTAACTTAATTATTCTCTCATTGACACATTTAATTTCATTTTGTCATATTTTGCTTAGTGAGAATGGTGTATTAAGGGTTGTCATGCTTTGAGGCCTAATGTGGTTTAAATGTAGGAAAATAAGGGGAATAATGCCATTTTTTAGTAATATTGCACAATGAGGGCTCAGAGTAGACATCAAGGAGTGATTGTAGGAGGGTTAACCACCTCATTAACTCCTAAAGGCAGCCAATATCTCCTTAAGATTCTCCTTCAACAGCTCAAAATCAGAGGCAACCAAGCAAGTGAAAGATCAAAGGGAGCCAAGCCCCACTTCTCTCGAGTTCCAAGGGAACAAATACCTACTTTCTAGGGAGTTGTTAGTAGCTACCCTTTAACATAAATAGGTCAGAGCAAGAGCTCATTAGGATTTGATTTTTGGATGTAGCTAGAGCACTCTTGGCTCTTGTATTTGACATTTCTAATTTTCATATGTTATGTACAAGACTGATTATGAAATAAAATGAGCATTTGGTTTCTTCACCACTGAGTTAGTTTCAGGGAGCCGAGCTTGTGGGTTAGGGCCCAATCCATTGGCCTCAGTCTCTCTTGTATACTTGTGTTTTATTTCATGGTGCAATAGTTAGTTTCCTTCATTTTATGTTGAGTAGCATATAAAACCTCAAAATTGTGTGCTAAGCCTCCCTGACTCACCTATTCCATTGGAGCTTGAGGAGGAAGGTCTTCCACCACAGACCAAAATGTCTTTTTAGTTTATGATTTCTTGGAAAAGTTAAATAGTTTATTTTGCTTATCATGAACATGTTTCAGAGGTAGATTTATGTTTCATTTGCATAGGTAGGTTTATTTAAATTCAATTCATCTTTTCCACCATTTTTATGATAACTTTGTCAATGATGAATGCATGAACAGATAGTTTGATTGCAGGTTTGAATAGAGCAGCAGATGAGGACACCTTTAACACCATCATCTTCAATCTTCACCCTTCATCAACCACCTTCCATCCAAGTCATCTACAACCCTCCACCACATCACCGAGAGCCACCTTGAGGGTGCAAGACAGGCTTTGTGAAGAGTTTCGAGCTTGGCCAAGGGCTTGGATACCCTTCATCTACCTAGATACACTTTCACCCCACCTCTCCTAAACTTTTCCTCCCCATTTCTAGCCTCAAAATCCACACGGCCTATTTCTTGTAGCTTTTCAGGACATCCTGTAGCACTTTAGGAAATCTTGTAGCAGCTTTCTGTAGTAGTGCCAAACACTCTCTCCTTTAACACAAAATTACTCGTTCACCTCATCTAACCCTAGCCAAGCCACCAATATACCTTCAGCTCTGAACCTTTGGTCCAGGGTCCCTCTTAGACCACCTCAGCGCATCCTACTTTTGTTGCAAAACATAGTCATTTTGAAGTGTGATTAGTTCATTACTAGATGCATCATTAAACACAGTAGTTAAGTATGATTAGATAAGACTTAGTTAGTCATGTGATTCAGTATTTGTGCTCTAGATTAGTTTCCTTTTCTACAATTCAATTCAGCAATGTAGCTTATGAATGCCACTTAGTGTAAATTCCTTTCTTGCATTAACATAAGTGTGACTTTCTCTTTCTTGCAAATAGCTAGATGAATCAGTGTGATATAGAGTAGTTTCTTTCCCTATTGATAGAGTAATGGTCATGATTTATTTCCAGTCTTAGATTACATTTAGAAGTGTGACATACTTCCTTTCCTAGAAGTAACCCTAGCAGTAGCACCTCATTGTAGAACTTAGATGAGGATGGCATGAGTATAACTCATTTGTTGTGCATACAGCACTGCCACCTCCAAGTTTGTACGGACCCCGGGTTGATAAAGTAAAGTTGAGTAGCCTCTGGGAGTTGCAGCACTCTTGGTGCAATACCAGGGCTCACCACTTTTTGGCATCGTTGCCAGGGGAGGTGTCCAAGTATATGCTTGTTTATGCATTTCTTTCACATTCAGTTCCAAAATATTGAAAAATACAAAAACAGTGTGACTTTCATGCCTCGTAGAAGTAGGGATAACCAAGGCAAATTCTTAACAAAAACCCCCACATCCCCACACAGTCACCCTTCACTCTTCTTAGTGACTGTGAGGTTGAACACACCATGGGTGAACCACTTGAAAAAATTGAAGAACCTATTGGAGTAAGAAGAGGAACTTGGTTCACCTGAGGAACCTGCTTCTCCAATCCAAGCCATGGCTGAAACTAGGGCCTAAGGAGTCTTTCCCATTAGAGAAACTGATGGAGAAACTAGAATGAAGAACATCAATCCCTCATCCCTTCCACATTTCCATGGCCTTAGTTCCGAGGATCTTGACACCATCATGTTCGAGTTTGTTGTTGTCTGTAGGACTTATGACTATGCCTCAGATGACCAACAACTAAAATTATTCCCATCCACCCTCAAGGATGCAGACTTACGCTGGTTCATGGGTTTGTCTGGGAACAATATCACTACCTAGGCACAAATGCAAGAGTCCTTCAACAAAAAATATAGAGACTACTGCAGGTCCAAAGATACCAAAGAGGAGATATTTAGGATGACTCCGGGACCTGATGAATCCCTGGAGGATTATGAAGAAAGATTCCAGCTGAACTATAAAAGAGCCAACTGCACCCTTGATCTCGGATCACTCAAATTGGTACTTCTTTGAGGGATCAGGGAAGAGGTGATAGAAATCCTTAATATGTTGTCTAGAGGAGATATCTACCAGTACCTTATGACGACATCGAAATTGTCTTTAGAAACCACTCTAGGGCAGCTAGGAAGAAAGGTAGAGCTAGCCAAAGCATGACCAACACCCCTTCCACTTCCACATCCATCAAGCATGAGATTGGAAATATGTTGGAGGACTTCAAAAGTGAGATATTGCATACCTTTGCCTTGCAAATAGACACAATGTAGATCAAGAGGAAACAAGAGGAAGCAGAAAGGGCCTTAGTTATCTTTTTACCTAGATCTACCAGAAAACACCCTTGAAATGAATGCCCACTAAATGTCATAGAGGTTTTCTTAGTTTGTGAAGAGAATCATGCCACAGATAAGTGTCCCTCCTAGCCTAGTCTCAAAGTTGTATATCAAGGTGGGGAAGGAGGACCATAGCAACTCTGTTTCATAAATCAGAAAAGGCCTCAAGGGCCTCGGTCATATCAACAGGGCATGCAAGGTGCACCTTACTCCTACTACCATACAAATCAAAATGCACCTATGCAGTCTTGGTACACATCTAGCCCTCCATCATGGCCTACACCTTCTACTTGGCCTTATACCCCTCCATATCACCCTTAGCCTGTAAACCAGCACTTCCAGCAGTATGTTCCTCAACCACCTCAGTGGAGCAACCCATCACAAGGGTGGAGGCCCCAACACAACCAACCACCTGCTTTACTTCCTCCACCCCAACCTCAACCTCAAATCACTCATTATGCTCCACCTAAGTTGCCTAAGATACCTGCCCAGCCTAATCCAACCTTGAACAACAAGAATGCACAATAGGTTTACAGTGGGGAAACATCTTATCCAGCTTATGTTGTGGAGATACATTAAATTAACCTCAGATTTGGAAGAGTACTTCCAGACAATCATCCTCCATCTCCACCTATAGAGGTTGAGGAGGAAAAGGAAGAGAGAAACCCTCAGACCAATCAACCTCCTTTTCCTGAGCGCTTGATCCACCCTAGTCAGCACACCCCAAAAGAGACTGAACTCTTGGGAGAATTGAAAAACTTGTGTGTGAAAATACCCCCACCATCAATGTTGTGGGACAACTGTCCGACTTAATGTTGGTAAGGGTGATCTTCCCGAAGTACCTGGACCCTGGAAGTCCAGTAGTATATGTACACATCGATGGTGTCATATTCCCCTACACTCTGATTGGTCTTGGGGCTGCCATCAATGTGATGACAAGGGAAACTATACTTAAACTCAACCTCCAAGGAGCCTTGAGAAAGACCACCATTGTTTTGCAACTCGCAGACAGATCCACAGTGGGTCCGGAGGGTTAGAAAATTATATATTACAGAGCAATGCAACACATAAATATGCGGAAAACACAAGCACACAAAACACATAAAACCAGAGAGACACAAATATACGTGGTTCACCCAGTTTGGGCTACGTCCACCCCGAACAGCCAGTCCTTCCTTTCTATTATCTAGCAAATGAAGAGACACAACCTACAGCAGATCCGCTGTAATATCCTTTGTTCTCTCTCAGAGTCTCCCTATCTGTTTCTCGCTCTGAGAATACACATACATTACACAGCTGCAATACAATACCCTCATACAAGCGAGGGGTTGCCTTCTAGGGCAAAAAACCCTAAACTAAACATAACTTCTACCGTCAGATCATCTGCCTAATGAACGGCCCAAATTGACTAGAAATTACTATACTTTTACAAGGCAATTTTACATATGTTTTTAGCTTCGGGGGCGCTGCCCCCGAAACCCTTGCCGGGGGACCGCTGCAGGGGTGTATAGTTTTCTTGGGGTATACATCTGGTTGAAACAAGGATCTCTGAATCGGGCTCCACACCCAACATATGTTATGGTCTCAATTGACTCCTGGGAATACCCCACATATTTCCTGGTCGTCCAGCCAAAAACCAAGTTTAATGGATATCCTCCCATTTTAGGAAGACCTTGGTTGGCCACTGCCGATGCTTATATCAGTTGTAGGGCCAGAAACATGAATATAAAGAATGGGCCCTTGTCCAAACAACAGGTATTATATCCCCCTGCCCAACTTTCCATTGACCATTACCTACCCTTGTGGTTGGAGGATGAAGAAGAAGAAGATGAAGTGTACAGTACCACACACCTTACCCCATTTGTACCATAGATATTGTTCTTAGAGGGGGGCAACTCGATGAGGATGATCTCATTGACCCATCATTCAAAGCCAGCCCCCCACTGCCATTCCAATCGACGACCTACTAAGAGAATATGAAAGCCACCCTTGGATTGAGCTGCACTCAAATGACTCAACCCCTGAAGCCACTAAGGTTGTGGAATTTGGCCCATCTAAATCCCTGAAGATTAACTCATCCCTCTCGGTCAAAGAAGAAGAGAAATTGTACCAGCTCCTGAAGGAAAAATTAGATGCTTTTGCTTGGAACTACAAGGACATGAAAGGGGTGCATCCCTCGGTGTGCACACATCAAATTTATATTAAGGAGGGATTTTGGCCTATGCGCTAGCCCCCAAGGAGGATGAACAGAACCTTAAAAGACATAGTGAAGGATGAGCTACAAAAGTTGTTGGATGCAGGTTTCATGTACCTCATATCAGACAGTGAGTGTGTGTCTCCTCTTATTCTAGTCCCAAAGAAAAAGGGAAAGCGGCAAATATGTGTTGACTACCGAGAACTAAACAAAACCACTAAAAAGGACCATTTCCCTTTGCCCTTCATCAATCAAGTCTTGGATGGTCTTGCAGGAAATGAGTTTTTTTCTTTCCTGGATTGATTCAATGGGTATAACCAGATTCATATTAGCCTTGAGGACTAGGACAAGACCACTCTCACATGTCCCTGGGGTACTTTCGATTATAGAGTCCTTCCCTTTGGCTTGTGTAATGCCCCTGCTACTTTCCAGAGAGCAGTCTTGAGCTTTTTTTCTGAACTAGTCCATGATTCTGTAGAGATCTACATGGATGATTTCACACCTTATGGGTATGATTTCCAGGAGGCTCTCTTCAATCTAGGAAAAGTGTTGAGGAAGTGCATTGAAATGCATCTCTCCCTAAGTCCTAAAAAGTGTGAATTTCTAAAAATGGCGGGGATAATCCTAGGCCATTCAATATCACAAGCATTATTACAGGTCGACCCAAACAAAATCACAATCATCAAAAGGGTGCCTATTCCTCAAAAGAAGCAAGATCTCAGAAGTTTCCTTGGTTTGGTTGGCTACTATGGGAGGTTCATTAAAGACTTCAGCAAATTGGCTTCACCATTATTTGGATTGTTGGCCAAAGATTTTGCGTCTTTTTGGTTTATTCTCTGTTACGAGGCTTTTGATATCATCAAGGAAAAGCTAACCACTAACCCTATTCTTCAAGGTCCCAATTGGGCTCTGCCCTTCCACATTCATACAAATGTATTGGATAAAGCTGTGGGGGCAGCCTTGGGGCAATTGGAAGACAAATTACCCTATGCCTTTTATTTCATTAGCAAGAATCTGTCCAAGGTTGAACTTAACTATACTGTCATTGAAAAGGAGCTCTTAGCCATTGTCCATTCCCTAAACAAATTCAGGCACTACATTACTCCTTATCAGCCTTTTATACGTACTGACCATGCAACAATCAATTACTTAATGAATAAACTTGATGTCAATGCTAGAATCATTAGATGGTTGTTGTTATTGCAGTAGTTTGATTTGACAATTGTTGATAAACCAGGAAAGTAAAATGTCATTGCAGGTTTTTTATATAGACTAACTTTATCTGCAGACGAGGAAGGAATTGTAGATGATCAACTTCCGGATGAACATCTATTCGCTATCTCAACACTCTCTCCTTGGTTTGCTGACATAATTAACTACGAGGTTGCTGAGTGTTTTCCTACATACCTTTCATCCAAAGAAAAGAGCAGGATTATAAGGAAAAGCACCCCTTTCACTTGGATTGGTGGAAATCTCTTCAAATTGGGTCCGAATCAAATTCTCAAAAGATGTGTGAGGGAAGAGGAGGTCTTTAACATCCTCTCATCATGTCATGATGGTCCTTGTGGGGGTCACTTTGCTGCTAAGAGGACAACCTTTAAAGCTTTGCAAGCAAGCTATTATTGGCCTACCCTCCACCAGGATGATAAGAGATTCACCATTAGATGTGATCAATGTCAGAGGATGGGGAGACCTACACCGAGGGATGAAATGCCTTTGCAACCTGAGGTGGATTTAGAAGAATTTGACAAGTGGGGCATGGACTTCATTGGACCCATTGATCCATCATCCGAGCAGAAGAGATATATCATAGTCTGCATTGCTTACTTGACCAAGTGGGCTAAAACAAGGGCTGTAAAGGCAGCAACAGAAGAGAAGGTAGCTGAGTTTTTGAGAGATAATGTGTTCTACAAGTTTGGAGACCCCAGAGAAGTAGTCACCGATCAAGGGGTTCGATTTACATCTCATATCATTGAGAAACTCATGAGGAAGCACAAGATAAAGCACAAGACTTCCACTGCCTATCATCCTCAAGCAAATGGCCAGGTGGAAATGACAAATAGAGCCTTGGAGAACATTCTCACCAAAGTTGTGAGAAACAACAGGAAAGATTGGGCAGACAGATTGGTGGAAGTCACTTAGGCTTACAATATCTCCTAGAAGACAACTACGGGGTTTACTCCATATGATCTAGTTTATGGGAAGAAAGCTTTGCTTTCCATTGAGTTTGAGTATAACACCCTTAGAATGGAAACTCAGTTGGACTTGGACATCACAAAGGCACAACAAGAAAGGTTGTTGCAGCAAAATGGTTTGGATGAATTTAGAATGCAAGCCCTCCTTCACACAGAAGTAATCTAGTTGCAAAGAAAATTTTAGCATGACAAGCACATCAAAGAAAATACATTTCAGGAAGGAGATTGGGCTTTGCTCTATGATTCCAGATTCAAGGACTTCAAGGGTAAGTTAATGACGAGATGGCTAGGATCTTATCAAGTGGAGAAATGCCATGACAATGAGGTTGTTCAGATCAAAACCATAGATGAGGAGGGGATCCCTCTGCATGTCAATTTCCAACCCCTCACCTTCCTAGGAAGACAAAAAAGAGAAAAATAAAGAGGCCTAGGTGAAAACCTTTCTAAGGCATCGAAGGCCAACTCTTGGGTTGAAAACCTCCATGAGGCAACCCTGGAGCAAAAAAAAAAGGAGAAAAGAAAAAAAAACAGAGAAATAAAAGATTTTGGGGTGAAAACCTCTTTGAGACGCCCAAGGTAGGCTTGTGGGGTGAAAAACTCTTCAGGCAGGCCACCTATCTTCAAAAAAACAAAAAACAAAAAATCAAAAAAATCAAAAGAAGGTCAAGTTGGGCTTCTAGGGTTGGTTATAGCCAACTTACAGGCGCGAGTTTGACATCGGAGGGCTTGGAGGACTTTGGAGGTGTTTTATGGGGTTCGATGGAGTTTGCTTGTTGTATTTCATCATAGAAGGCAATTCTGCACAATTTGTTCTTGGTTCTGTTGCATTCTAATGAATCCTCTAAAGTCATGTTATTATCAGCATAATTAAATTAAAAACGCTAAAGTTGTTGTTTGTAGGGTAATATTTGGAGAAACACCTTAGTGTAATAGCTCATTGGAACTAGAATGAAGAGATCTATAGGATGGGATAGTGAAAAGTGACTTCGGTGGCCAGAGAAATCGTAGAGGTGAATTTACCATTTTCTTGGATTAAAATAGACTTTAATTAGTCACTTTATTAAAATAAAAGAAGGAAAAGGTGCTTAACTGGAGAAAAGGCCAAAAGAGGAAAAGTGACTTAAAATAAATTTAAAGAGAGTCACTTTATTAAAATAAATGGAAAAAGCCTCTAGAAGGGAATAAAATAATAAAATAAAGTTATTCTATAAGGTTGGAGAAGGATCCATTAGATCTTTAAAAGGAGGAGAAGAAAATCATTTGAGTATATCTTGCATTTGAGTATTCTTTTGTGGAGAGGTTTTGGGAACCTAGTTCTCAGCTGTACTCAACCCTAAGACAAAAACCCTTTGGTTCTTGTGTCATTTGGCTGAAACCCCAACCCACTGTGGAGGATATTTCATCCAGAAATCTCACGCAGTTTCAGTGGAGTTATTAAGAGATCAAATCTGGAGAAATCTGAAGATTGAAGTGATGATCATCCAAATTCTCAATTGGAGCTACATTTCCAGTTCAGTTTGGAGGCCAGGAGCAGTGTTGTAACAATCTTTCTGGAAGGTCGTATTTTTATTTATCATCCATTTAGATATTTGCTGGTATTTTGGCATGTAACATCATATTTCGGTTAATAAAATAAGGTTGATGAATGTTGTCTATGTTTCTCTTGTTATGTTTGCACAGTGCCATTATCTATGTAAATTTTATGAATAAACATTGCATTTATTTTAAATTCACGACAACCAATTTTATTGTCATGTTTTCTAGATGTTTTTGGAAATCAAGAAACTGGGATATTACAGTTTCCATCACCCCTATATAGTTAACTCATACAGAAAATTTGGAAGAGGATCAAGCCCTCTGTAAACAAGTTATTTCTAGTAAGCGGGGCATCCAAAGTCTTGTCCAGTGCCTCAACGCTATAGTTGATTCTATTACATATGTATTACATCTCCTTCGGCCAAAGCCTCTTGTATCCCTTCTAAATGTTATCTCCTGATTCATTCACCAAGAGTATTACAATCTAGCTACCATTCTCCACATAGAAATTAGGTTTTTAATTCTTCGGTCCCTCCTCTCCTGTTGGTTGAACCATCCTTCCTCCCCTTCCATTGTCAAGTGAGTGTCTTCATCATCGAATGCAGACAAGCCAATCATTCTTCCTCACCCCACTTATTTGGCGTTGTATTTCCTTGCCCTCAAAGAGCGAGCAACTCCAGGTTCCTCCTCTCCCCTTGGTTGAGCCATCCTACCTCTCCCCACTTATTTGGCTTCATTGAGTTGGAAAATGCAATATGGCAGCTATTAATTCATATTTTCCTTAAACCTATTGATTGCTTGTGAAATTTAATTATCTTCTTGTGTTATCTTTATTAGATCTTCTTCATGAAACAATTATCAAGAGTAAAATAGTGAAGACAGTGGACACACAAATTAGGCTCCAAGCAAAGGAAAAACCATCCAAGGGGAAAACCCAAAAAATCTCTTCTCTTCGTATAGGATCTGCTTCAAATGAGACAACAAAGACCCAAATCCTAGACCAAGTTCTCCTCCAAGTACCAAATCAACCCTCCAAGTGGATCAGATCAACAAGGCTCTATCCAACATCAACCAACTTCAAACATCAAGATCAACAATGCTCTATCCTGCTTCAACCAACTTCAAACATCAACTTCGACCCCCAACTTTGACCCTTCAACTTCAACCTGCAACTTCAATCTTGTAGTTGTTGCAGAAACCTTGAGACAGTGCTTCAAGAGATCCTCCTTTGAACAAGACAGATCCTCCCAAGGTCAATGAGGTCAAAAGAAAATATCTACACTTCCAGCAACTTGATACTGCAACTCGATTTCCTGCAATTCATACCTGCAATTTCAACCTTTCATGAAGCTGTAGAAACCCTAGATTTCACAAGTGTGAGAGAGATAGAACCCATAAATATACCTTCTTTGTTCTTCTTCGATTCTTCTTGCTTTCTAGACCTTCGCTCTTCCTTTCTTGTTGTTCCCAGCTTCAGATCGAACTTCTTCTTGAGAGATCGAACTTGTGTGTGAATATGTCAAATGAGGTTGAAGTTGCCTATATTTATAGCCTTTTCAAGGGGTCGAATTCCCTCCTTTAGGTTGACTTGAAGCTGCTAGGGCCAACTTGTACTTTGGAGGTTTCCAAGACTTTCTAGACTCAAAATAAATTCTTTTACAAGTCACATCTTGTTCAAAAGGGTCTTATAAACATGATGTTGACACTCTTGACTCATGACAATAAATCCTATAACCTAACAAACCCTAGAAGCATGAACAACATGCTTTTACCTAGAAGACCATCAATAAGAAGCATGAAACCCATGCCTTAAAATAATAACTTTTCTTTCTTCTTTTGTTTGTTACATAAAATATATATATTGAAATGAGTACAATAACAAATATGAAGACTGAAACTAGTTACATTTTTAACACTCCCTTTTAACTAGGGAGGTATTCATAATAGTACAACCAGTACAACATCATTTTCAAACTGAAGAGTTCTCATAAGAAGAGTTGGATTAATAAGCCAATTGTAAGCATCAACATTATAACCAACACCGTCTTTGAGGCCTGACTAGACAAGCTCAACTTCATTCAAGAGCATTATGTTGTGAGGATTTCCATGTGATACTACACTACCTCTAAGGCGCATACCCCATCTAGATATTCACCAGGTATGTCCTTTTAGGACTACTCACATCTTGGATTTTTTACATCTAATCCTAAAAAAATATCGATGCTCTTCAACCAGTCTTATCTTGGATACTTTTCTTATCCTCAAAGAGTGTTAGTACCTTTCCTTTCTTGAATTATCTATCCTCAAGGAAACCAAAGATACGTATCCAATCCTTCACCATTCTCTCCCCATGGCCTTCACTTAGACTTACGACTATTAGTCCTAATCAAGTGCCTGACACATGAAGAAAAGAATGCAAATTTGATGTCCACTAAGTTGCACGATACGGGGAAACGAGTACGAGTTTCCAAAATGGGCACATGTACAAAATGTGACCCCCCATATTTTGGAAACGGGGAAACGAAATATATATATATATATATATATATATATATATATATATATTAGGACATTTAAGAACTGTTGTGTGAAATCAGAAAGCGCACATGATACATTATAATTTATTGCATTTAAAGTTTAAACATTATGATTAAATTGTCCAATGTCAATGCATCAACTAAAAGTTTCTAAATTTACATTACATTTACTCATGAATGATCACAGATACATAATGAAAATAGAAATATCAGAATATCCAAAATCAGCCTTTATATTCCACTTCTAGGCTATTGGTCCTCAATATTCATGGCAGCAAGAGAGAGCTCCAAATCAGAACTTTCTGGATCCACATCTGTTGAGGAGGTAAATCCCCTCTGCGGACAGAGGCGATCCCTACTAGCCCAGCAGGGGTCTAGCAACAATCAAACAATGTTATGACGCAAGCTCCTAGTTACGAATGAAAAGAGTAGGAATAGAAGCCTACCTGGATTCCAACGCTAGAATCTGAAGAAGAAGCGTCCCCGTTCTTCAGCCCCGGCAGATCACAATCCTTCCACGATCTCCGCGGATGAACACCTGCACATGGAAGAAATGAACAGATACAAGCATAGGAACCAGCATACGTAACTAAACATCGGTCAGAAAAGATATTACTCGCATTAACATGATGGAAAAGGGAGTGGAACCATAATCATAGTCATCTATTAAAATGATAAACGAATAGAAGTTACAACCAAGTTCTGACGTCGCAGCTTCCTTCGAACGGGTCTCCGGTCGTCCACGTCTCGCAAAGCTCGCCAAGGAAAGGGAAAACTTCTCCAGAGTCTCGTAACAATGGTCTCCTCGCTTGAATGGGCCTTAAGGGAAAGAAGGGATTCTTTACAGCACAAAGGCACTTGGGAATAGGGAGATGCAAAGCTTCAGCACTTCAAGACTAGCTTGCCATGGATCTGAGCAGGCTTTTATAGATGGGGAAGGAGGGAGTTGGGATCCCTATTATTATGGGATTGGCCCTATCAATAAGGAAGGTTCCATGGGAGGTGGCAAAACCACTTCCCCTCCATAGAACTCCCGCAGCCAAACCTCCCAACTCAAGATAGGCAATGGTTTGTGAGTTTGTTGGAACTCAACTTCCGCCACCTTTATTTAAAAAACAGTCCCTAAATTGGGTGGCGCGACTACTGCTCTATGACAGAGCGCCAGTTGGCGCGACCTCTTTGCAGGATTTTCCTCATTGGCGCGAGTACTGAACTGCCTGCCCGCGCCAATGCAAAAATCGATGTTTTTCATGATTTTTGCAAGGAGATGTCTCAAGGGAAAATAAAGCTCATGCTTAGAGGAATGCATTGATGATGTTTTCAAGGCATGACAATGTTCACAGGTCACAAAATGGGTCCTCCATTGTGCGGGACGGGGAATGGTAGGGACGGTGACAAATTACTGTGTAACAGATGCCCCCTAAAGTATGAGGCCCGAGAGAGAGAGGGGTGAAATGCTTTACGAGAACATGTTCAACTGAAGGCCCGCCGTCGGGAAACCTGCACAGAAAGATACAATTGATATCTCAAGTACATGATGTATATATGGTATGGACGCAGCCATCCGAAACAGAGTATGCTATAATCCGGATCCAGGGTATGGACGCAGCCATCCAACTAAGATCAAACAAATAGACTCAGGTATGGTCGCAGCCATCCAATCAGTGAGTCATGTACATAATGATAATAATCCACAATCGCAGCCTCGATTACAACAGACACAATCCAGGGTCTTGCGCTCCATCTCGACCCAACAGAGTACAAGTTCAAGCATGTGAATATGTGAGCTGAAGTCGAACATGCAAGAACATCGTCTGATTACCAGCCAATGATGAAAGCTGTTAACAGACGCGAGAGAAACCACCAATAATGACAATGGTCCTCAAGGTACTACAGGTACAATCTACGGCGTGCGAATAAATGAGTTGACGTCGAACACCCGCAGAATCACTCGATCGGAGGTCAATGATGTAAACCCCACGTCGAATGCGACGAACCTGCCATTGAGGCATGCAGGCTCCAAGGTACCATCAGGAGTCTCTAGACCAACTTCCTGGATCATGAGTTGAAGTCGACAGGAAGTGACCTTGATCGAAGGTGGGCCATAATGATTCCCACATCATCGACACGAGACAGAGGAACATGATGTTTTGTTGTGAATCAGGATCGTATGAGAAACAGAGGAAGGTTGATACTTGCAAAGGCCAACTTCTCTTGAACACATGAACGGCACGACAATGGACTTGGCAGTATTTGACATCAACGGATCAGAGGTCATGGCGACGAGGCAGTGAACAGATGAGAGGTCAAAAGAGATTACCCAAACCCACGGAGGCAAAGTGAAACAACGAGATGAGATGTCCCCAACCCGACACGAATGCAGACAAGTGCCATGTTCAAGAGCGACATACTGCCGACGACAACGACGATGGTTCCATTTTTTCCCCACCATTTCTGGCGAGTACCCCAATTATTTTTGATAACAAGCTTGAAGGGGATAGCTTATGCTTGTGATATAAGTCCGCCCTTCGGGCGAATCCATCCTAGTGCATTTAACGAGTCCTAGGAAGGAGAAACTCGGAGAACGTCATTTCGACGGAATCCAATGTCATCAGGGTTTAACGAGTCCGACAAAGGAAGAACTCGGCGTCTTTTCATGTTTAGAGAGTTTGAAAAGACAGCGGAAAAGAAAACTCCACAGGTCCCTTTTCGTAAATAGTTTCCCAGATCCGAAAAGGTAGAAAACAATATCCAGGAAAACCTCCTAGTCGCGATAGGCTAGGGTATTCCTTTTTCGTAATCGATCCAGCCCAGCCCGAAAAAGGGTTAAACTTATACTGGGTGAATGTCGATTCGTGTCCATTTTTACGAGATCGAAACGACAAGGGCCTCGGCGATCTTTTCATATTTAGAGAGTCAGAAAAGAGCTGAAAGATGACTCCAGAGTGACTTTTTCGTGTATTTACCGAGTCCGAAAAAGTATAAAATACAACTCGTTTCCATCATTTAAGTCGCAAAACCTGCTGCTGCACATACCAAGCAAGCGTAAAATCCATTTTCGACATAACATATGCAAATATTTGATAAAAATAACTTTTAAAACTCTTTTAACGTCAAAAAAGTTATAAATATGTCAAATAGGTAAAAACAAAATTACTTTTACTATTTACCTTGGTAGAAAGCAACAGTGGTCCATTTGGAGCAGAAACTTTCGTCGACGATTGCGACCAATCCAGGCAACTATTCAGCTTCTCGTCTGTCACAGGTAAAAGGCGCTCCCTTGCTCTACATTTTCATTCATTTTTTAATGATTTTCCCTTAAGAATCAGTTCTATGAGGCCACTCTTAAAATTTTAGGGCTGCGCCCATTGGCGCGGGTATCGGGCACGGACCCGCGCCAATGAGCTCTTTTTTACAAAGGGCTCGCGCCACATGGCGCGACTGTTCGCAAAACAGCCGCGCCAGCGGCCGAACCTTAAATTCCGCCCAAAATTTCGACATGTGGACCAAATGCTTGGAATTTGAAGCTCACCAGAGATCTAACCAGGGGTTTTTGACCATGTGAATGCAGATAATCACTCAAAATGGCAATTGAATGGAAGGAACGAGAGCACGGAGAAGAGGATGAACAGGCCATGCAAAGCCAAGCTTGCATGAATGCACTTAGAGGCTGTGGATTGAAAAAGTTCTTCTTCACGCCATGTTTACGAGCTCAGCCCGAGCTCCTCCAATATCTAATCAACATCTGGGATGAGAATGAACAGGTGTTCAGATTACGAGACCAGGTGTTAGAACTGGAGGTCACCGATGTTTATTTCATCACTGGATTGTCCCGCAGAGGTCCAATCCCTGTACTGACTGGAAGCAGACCATCTGGGGAAAAGATGGAAGAAGTAATGGCACGGGTGTGCCGAGAGGCACAAACAGGATCAGGAAGCAAGAAGGTGGACATCCACACTATTCCTGATCTAGCACTGAGAGTAGTCCTCCATACCATTACGCGGGCTGCTGGATCGCAGGCTCCGCATGAGGCCACAAAGACCCAACTCCTGTTGGCCTCAGAATGCATGGGTCCCTTACTGTTCAATTGGGCAGAAGCAGTAACTATTAACATGAAAAGGCAGCTCACAAGGTGCAAACAGGGAAAACTGAAGCAGTTCGGTTATGGTTCCATCTTGGTATCGTTCATTCTGGAACGCTTACCAATCTTCCAGGGCCAAGGGGCCGCAGTGGGGAGTCCGATACCACGAGAGCCAAGGATGGCTCGCTGGGCAGCATTGATGCCCAGATCTGGAGGTGGCCAACAGATGTCCTGGAAGCCAGAGTTTTTTAGGTGGTTACGGCGCCAGCTGATTGTCGTGGAAGACTGGCCCTATCCGGGAACTGACTTTACTGGGGACCCAGACCTCCCGCTACCAGAAGGAGATCACTGGGACGAGGAGCTGGGTAAGACCTCATATTTTTGATTTTATGCTCATATGTTTTTTTTGTGAATACACATTCGTCTTAACACAATTATAAATGCATGCAGATGTGGGACCTGAGAGACCAGCCGGAATGTCTCCCATCTCCCGGAGGACCCAACTCGCCCCGGAGATTCAGGGGGAAGGCACCGGAGGAGATGAACTGATCCAGAACCTCGAGGGGATTGCCCACGGGATTCCAGACTATGCCCGGCTAGCAGATGTACCGATGGCATACCAGCGCCATACGGTGGGAGTCCCGAATCGGGTCCACCGAATCCTGAGGCGCCTAGTGCGTGCAGTCACGTGCTATCATGAGCACCATGCGGATTAGTCCTTAGGATTTATACCACACCTATTTTTTGAGAGACATAGCGTCTCCGGATGTACTAAGATGACTATGTATATTTTTTGAGTTTCGTGATGCACACTGTGCAAACATTTCGACATATATATATATATACATATGACTATTTTGGATGGATCTTTTACATGTGATGATGTTTTCTATATGTCATGCAAATGTCTAATACAAATGTAATCTAATGTATCAGTTACATAACAAACGACCCAATGCGAAATGTATTCACACAATGTATCTAATCACACATTTCATTTTTACGCAAGCTTAAAAACACACATGAACACACACATATGCAAACTATGCTTGAAATGAGGAAGACGGGCATGCCCCCCAGCATGATGTCTCAATTCGAGGTGCATGCCCCCCAAGCTTCAGTCCATTGAAAATGGAGTGAAGGTTCAAAACAAAAAGTCGAATTGATCATGCTTGTGTTTCATTATTTTAACGAGGTTGACACACTTAAAAGAACTATCCTCAAACAACTTGTTTCATGTTTTAAGGAGCTTGACACAAATGAAGGAACTATGCTCCGAGATCCTGGTTTCATTTTTTAAAGAGCTTGACCCAGGGAGGAAACCATGCTCCAACCGACTTACATCAAAATGAACAAGAAGGCGGTGCTTCCAAGAGTTCCACTCCTGATGAAAGGGAAACATCCTGGAAGTCAGGACCCAATGCCCCCAGCACATTATGCACAACGGCATCATCACTGAGCACAGGCACGGGGTAAGTAGCCACATAGTTGACCTGCGGTGGAGCAGATACAACGGGTGGATAGAAACCAGGAGGGGGTGATGGCGGACCAGATGCCATATTAGGACCAAAGAATGAAAGCTGATCAATGGTCACAATCCGTCCTTCATGTGGAAAACAGGCCACACAAAAAAGGGAGGAGACAAGCGCTCCCATGGCATAGGTGTAATCGCGCCCCAGGAGCAGATTGAAATCCAAGGGGCCTGGAACAACCATCATGTCCATATGGACGGTTTTACCTCCCAAAGTAACAGGTAACCTTGGAAGGATCCCCAACGATTGACTCGTTCTTCTATTGAATGTCAACAGATTCTGCGTAACGGGCGCAAGTGGCGGCGAACCGAAAGCTTGCCAGGTAGTTGATGACAGAATACTAACAGAGGCACCTTCGTCTATAATGGTGTTGGGTACAACCAGACCAAGAGCCTGTACTGTAATCTCGAAAGGCACATAAGACGGAAGGCGAAATCCTGCAAATCGATTCCAGTCAAAGGAAGCGACCAAACTACTCGGAGGGGCTACCATCGAAAAGCGAAGGTCTTCCCCTGATGTTACGGTAGAAGAAGCATCCTCCATGACCTCCATCTCGAAGGCGGGAGGGATATCCTCTGGAGCCTCCATCATGGGAGGCGGAGGAGGAGCTTCTTGAAGTACAGGGACAGGAGAATCTTTCTCCAAGTCTGGAGAATCTGAAGAAATCAGAAGGACATGGGGGGTGTGAGATCCACTCTCGACAGAAAAGACCTGGTGCACCGTGGACGGGGCCAGTTCAACCGATCCTACGACCAATGGTCGATCAGGGACGGATTCATGAATTTGAATTTCTGGGGGAGTGGGATCGACCAAGGATGACTCTTGACCAATCGTAGGATCAGCTGACGGAGAACTTAAAGAAAGCCGATTATAACCAGGTGGAAGGCGTGGTGTAGAACCGGCTGGGTTGTCTAAAACTTGTTTGGCTTCATCCATATAAGGACAAAGGTGAATGGCATGGTTCCCTTCACACAACTTACAGGGATTGGTGATCTTACCCTGCTTCTTAGAGTTCTTATCAGTACCAGTTGAAAACGTGCCCCCAACTTGGCTCCCGGAAGCCAAAGGCAACGGCGGGCGACCGTTGGACCATACTTCGAGCACCTTGGGAATGCCAGGGCAGTCTCGAAGAAGATGGTCTCCCGTGCACAACAGGCAAGGGAACTTGACTTTCCGTGGAGGGTTGGAAGGTTTATCAAGAGGGGACATCTCGGAGGCAGTAGCCGTACATTTAGCCTCTCGCTTATCAGACTTCTTCTTCTTTGTCTTCTTCTTCTTCTTCTTAGCCACCTGGTTACTTGAATCCAGACTTTCACCAGGCAAAGTAGAAGAGGAGGACGCAGAAACAGGCGAAGAAGGGGAGAGGTCCACCTTGGAATCAACATGAGGTTGTTCAGGTGGAGAAATTGATTGAACAGTAGTGGAGACATTCGAGACAACAGAGGTTGAGAACAACCAAACAGGCAACCCAACAGTTAACCCAGGAAGGGACAACATCGCCATGTAAGGAGCACCAACATTTCCAAAAGGAGGAAAATGACCAGGATTCCCTTCTGAGGGGATTCCTTGGTTGGTAAACTCTGAAAAAGTTGCCATCAAAACTCAAAACCACACACGGGCTGAAAAAAGAGTTTAAGACACACGATCAAACGGCCAACAAGCAATATCTAAACGGGTGTGTAATCGTGGGCGATTAATTTTACCACATTGGAAAGTAAGAAATTCTACCGTTTCATGTTTTAAGAGTCGAGAAACGATAAAAAGATGACTCTATCTCTTTCAGAGTTGACACAAGCGTGAAAGGATAAGCGCTTGACGGTCTTTTCAAGTTTAGGGAGTCAGAAAAGACCAAATGACTGCTCAGGAAAAACTAGGCACAAAGGGTGTACCAAATATCCGTGAACCGCAATATACACCTTGGTTTCAATAATGAAACAGAAATCGACCAAGGACTTTCCGTACGTGCAGGTAGTCTCCCCGAATGCTGTGTTCGGTGTATCACGGGTATAGGGCGGCAGACTCGGCTTCCTGTGGATAAAGGATTGAAAACCTAGATGGGTCTCCCTTTATATACGCGACGGTATGGGGAGCGCAAGTCCGTACTAGCGCTGTCTAAAGCCAAACGGCGAGCGACAGCTGCTAGGTTTAACGACGCCGGAACACGTCTCTAGCCTAGACTTTCTAAATATGTTTCGTTAAGTTCCAATGCTGCCTTAGGTTAATTGAATAAATTTTACAGTTGATCTTCAATTAAGTTTCAATTTCCAGGCCCTATCGTATGTAGTGTCTCGAAAGACTCCTAAATGCAAAGCTATATGCCACAGTGCAACATTTCGTTCGATGAAAACTAGTTAAATAAGAGTTGAGAGCTTTTATACAAACGAAATAAACGGAAGACAAACAATGAGATCTCTAACGCAACTAATGCAATCGAAATCTTTTCATTCAAAACACTAATCACTAGCGATATGGAAAAGATCACAAATTGCACTAATCAACAAAAGCAAAAGAGATTTTTTTTTTTTGATTTTCAATGTTTAATGGCTAATGTGCACTGAAAACAAAAGGAACAATTTGAGAAACGATATTCAAGAGAGCGAAACAAACAAAATTCACTCAACAGTGCAAGCAATCAGATCCCCAAATCGACCAAAGTCTCTCAAAGCAAAGAAAAGACTCAAAAGCTTCCAATGGACCGTGTGATCTAGGTCCAAAGCGAGGCCAAACGAATTTCGAATGAAGGAATGAACAATCACCCAAAAAACGCAACAAAACAATCAACGACTACTAAGAGGATGTGTAGAATCAATCAGCAAGTTGACAGGACAATCAAGACACCAAAACTCCCAAGGAGGGCTCGATACACTAAGCCACTAGATGCCCTAGGGCTCAAAACGTGAAATCGGTAGATAGAAGCAAACAACCAAGGGACAGAGGTGAATTCCCAGCCAAACAAGACTCTAACACACTCAGGCAGTCGGAAAATCAAGAAGAAAAGCACTGATCAAATCCAGAGAGCCCAAAAATGAAGAAACTCAAAAAACTCACAGGGGTGGCGCGACTGTAAGTGTGAAACTGGCGCCAGAAGTCAATTGGCGCGGGCTAGACAAAGGCAACGTGCGCCAATTGGCGCAACTGTCGGGTTAAAAACCGTGCCAGTCGAATTTCTCAGCTAAAAAATAAAAACAAGCTACTCCAGAAGCAAACCAATGCAAGCTAAGCAAACCAAGAAGCTAAAACAATGAAAGAATCCAACCCAGAAGGTTCATCAAGCAAGGAAAAACAATCAAAGCGAAACAATATAAACGAGACAATGAAAACCAGACGATCCCCAGCGGAGTCGCCAATTTGTTGAGGAGGTAAATCCCCTCTGCGGACAGAGGCGATCCCTACTAGCCCAGCAGGGGTCTAGCAACAATCAAACAATGTTATGACGCAAGCTCCTAGTTACGAATGAAAAGAGTAGGAATAGAAGCCTACCTGGATTCCAACGCTAGAATTTGAAGAATAAGCGTCCCCGTTCTTCAGCCCCGGCAGATCACAATCCTTCCACGATCTCCGCGGATGAACACCTGCACATGGAAGAAATGAACAGATACAAGCATAGAAACCAGCATACGTATCTAAACATCAGTCAGAAAGGACATTACTCGCATTAACATGATGGAAAACGGAGTGGAACCATAATCATAATCATCTATTAAATAATAAACGAAGAGAGATTACAACCAAGTTCTGACGTCGCAGTCTCCTTCGGACGGGTCTCCGGTCGTCCACGTCTCGCAAAGCTCGCCAAGGAAAGGGAAAACCTCTCCGAAGTCTCTCGACAATGGTCTCCTTACTTGAGTTGGCCTTAAGGGAAAGAGAGGATTCTTTACAGCACAAAGGCTCTTGGGAATATGGAGATACAAAGCTTAGGCACTTCCAGACTAGCTTGCCATGGGATTGAGCAGGCTTTTATAGATGGGGAAGGAGGGAGTTGGAATCCCTATTATTATGGGATTGGCCCTATCAACAAGGAAGGTTCTATGAGAGGTGGCAAAACCACTTCCCCTCCATAGAACTCCCGCAGCCAAACTTCCCAACTCAAGATAGGCAATGGTTTGTGAGTTTGTTGGAACTCAACTTCCGCCACCTTTATTTAAAAAACAGTCCCTAAAATGGGTGGCGCGACTGCTGCTCTATGACAGAGCGCCAGGTGGCGCGACCTCTTTGCAGGATTTTCCTCATTGGCGCAAGTACTGAACTGCTTGACCGCGCCAATGCCAAAAGGGATGTTTTTCATGATTTTTGCAAGGAGACGCCTCAAGGGCAAATAAAGCTCATGCTTAGAGGAATGCATTGATGATGTTTTCAAGGCATGACAATGTTCACAGGTCACGAAATGGGTCCTCCATTGTGCGGGACGGGGAATGGTAGGGACGGTGACAAATTACTGTGTAACAACATCCCATTCTTTAGAAAGACAACTGCTATGTTTTGGACCCCTACTAGATGCAAGGTGAATGTTGGAGTGCACATAAACAAGATCCTCTGCCTTCTATGAGCCCAACCTGTTGTGCTTCACAGGATGAATAAACCCATAGGTGCTCCTATTCCTTTTTGTGGATGAAGAGCTTGCCACTTGTGAAAGGATACGAATGGCAACGTTTTGCAAATGTACGCCATTTTCTCCATGAAAATTCCACCACCTAACTGGATTCATGGTGCTTCTCAATTTGTGTGATGAGGAAATGAGGCGAGAGTCTTTTTATAACTTGCAAGAGCCATCTAGAAGCATCCAAAAGATGTTTTATTTGCCAAATAAAATAATAGAAACAAAAAAATTATAAAAAAAAGGAAAAAAAAAACAATTAAAATGTGGAAACGCGGTCATACAGCCTGGAAACTCGTTTCTGGTCGTACAGGGCCACGTTTCCCCCACGTGAAACACGTTTCCAGGGCGTTTCCACATTTCCGTATCGTTTCTGCCCAAAAAAAGACCCCCAGACCTGTGTTTCTTGCAACATAGGATGTTCATCATCCCTCCCTCTCAACCAAAGAGGATATCCCATTTCCCTCTTGATTAGGGAATAGATCCTTGCTCCTATTCAAGGAGACTCCTTTACTCCCTCTTCAGCGTAGAGGAGATTCCTGACTTGCTTTTCTACTTGAGAAGTCGTAACCATAAGAGTATTAGCCACCTGTTCTTTATGGAGATAGTTGCATGGCTCCCTCTTTCCTTTGCATGTCATTATATCGAGCTTGCTTCCTCTCTGGATATCATGGAGCCATCTCCTTCCTTCAATCTTGTGACAGGTTTCAGGTCATCAATCTTGCACATCACCATCATCTTGTCATCATCAATGAAGGCATTATATTGAGCCTTACCAGGCTTCAAGCTAATCATGAAAGTGATATTT
This sequence comes from Pinus albicaulis, assembly GCA_034641835.2. NCBI lineage: Eukaryota > Viridiplantae > Streptophyta > Pinopsida > Pinales > Pinaceae > Pinus > Pinus albicaulis. The sequence goes on from CM076569.1 coordinate 439,809,614, forward strand.
GTTTGTTGTATGAATTTGACCTTCAGGTTATCTTCTCGCACTGCTACCTTTTTAATCTCAAGATGAAAACATCTTGACTTAATAACTGCCAAAATCATATGTTGAGCTTGCATGAACATTCATCATATATTCCTACAATATCCTTCCAGGTAGCAAAACAATATGTTAACCAAATAACCAAAAACAAAAATATTAGACTTACCTCATCGTGATGGATTTCTCATCAAAACATCAACGTCCTCATGGTCCATCTCCACAAGAATCTTCCTTCATGCATCAGAGTTCCCAAGGATCGAACTTTATTACCAAGTTATAATTATCTTTTGGAGACCATACAGGATATTGATCACTATTTTATATAATTGAGAAAGTCTTGATCCTTTATTCATTATAGAGTAAGTCAAATTCTTCTTTTAAGGATTGTTACCCACCCCCTGTGGGTAGTGTATATAGGAGAAATTTTTTCTCCAAGTTGGTCCTCAACTGAAAGCCAGCAGCCCCTTCCACCCCCCAGATAGCTCGATGTGCCATTGTCTCCGCCACTTGAGCCAGCCATGTGGTCCCTCGCCCATCTATAATGAATGTATGTTTGAAGGTGGGCTTCCTGACCGCAAAGGTATGAATTTTCATTGGTTTGGTTGAGCAATTTTGTTTACTTTTCATGGGAAATTTGGGGCATGGATTGGTGGGGCGATCGAGAGAAAGAGTGGGTTAGGTCTGTATTCTTGTCTCCATTGTTCGATTTCGTGGTTACCCTCGTATCCCAGTCCCGTGGGATCTCCATTATTGGCCATTAGCTTTAGGGATGGCACTATATGAGAAATCCTGATTTTGGCTATGTGGTCCCGCTTCCCGATACCACCTACAATACTCCCCTACCACTGACTTTATGTTAGGTCCCTATATTACTAGTATAGTCCCTTATTATTGTTAGTGTAACCCCCTTATTGTTATTATTGTACCCCTGTAACCCCCATATTGTTATTATTGTGCCCTTAAATTATTATTGTTAGGTCGGCTAGGATTACATTGTGGCCCCACTAGGATTACATGGTGGCCCCATGGACTCCTATATATAGAAAGGAGGTTTTGTAATTTGACTCATCCAAGAATTGTTCATTCATGTACTGTATTGGAGGTTTCCCCCTTGAAGTGGCTTATTTCTAAGGCGTTGATATCTCTTTTCTTCTATTTTTGGAGCTGGTTTCACAACATTTGGTATCAAAGCTTTGAGATTCTAGGGTTTCACCGTTTTAAACAAAGCCATTTGGTATTTTCGCTATAACTTTTGTTTCTTGTCAAGGTTCAAAACTTGAAATTTTAGAGTGCTAGTTAAAAATCCTGAGGACCATCGCTTAAAATTCAGATCTTGTTCAATATTTTTGGAGATATGATCTGTGCAAGTTAGGTCATTTTGCAGGCTCCTGAATTTAACCTAAACAAGTCATCGTGGTATTTTCATAATAATTTTTTTTCTACGAAGGTTCAAAAGCTGAAATATGTAGAGTGAAAAGAAGCAATTCTAAGGAACATCTTTGCAAAATTTCAGATATTGGTTCGCAATATTTTCGGAGATATGATCTATGGAATTTAAGGCTTTTTGAGGCTTCTGAATTTCGTCTCTGAAGAGTACAAAAGAAAATCCCCATAGCTCTCCTACATCGGATTGGAATGCCGCAGAAAAGTGGCCGTGCTACACGGACTTAGTTTTTTTGGTCATCAATTTAGAGCCAAAGCGATGAAACAGTGACACGTAAAGTCGGCAAGTTGCCTACCCAACCAAATTAAAATTGGTCATTGGGGAGAGATTGGGATGACAACCTTCTTAAAGGATCCAAATCAGATTAGACTGTGGTACTTGAAAGAAGATTCAGAGTGGTCACTACAGTATTAAATTTCAGATATTGGAGGATCCACTATTATGAGATAATCTTAATTAAATATCAAGCTCTCAAAAGAAAGTAAAAGGTGTGTATTTTTTATTTATTTATTTATTTATTTTTTTCCTAATTGCATAAGTCTTGTTTGAAGAATCAATTTGAATTGATTCCAAGGGCATATTGTAGAATAGATATCAGTATTGGGTTCTAAAATATGCCCCGTAAAAATAATTCAACACCCATTAAGTCTTCAGAAGGCTCTACTATGACTCATGAAGATGAAAATGGCAACATGACATATCAAAATTACAAGAGCAAGTGCAACAAATTTCACTCTCGCAAAGAGCAACAAAAAATGACATGGAAGTTTTGAAGAAAGGCGTGGAAACTAAGATGGATGGTTTGAAGAAAAGTGTGGAATCTAAGATGGATGGTTTGAAGAATGGCATGGAATCTAAGATAGATGGCATGGAAGCTGGCATGGAATCTAAGATGGATGACATGGAAGCTAAGATCGATGAGAAAATGGAAAACATGAAGAATGATTTAAAAGCAGACATGGAAGGTTTGACAAAGTTGATACAAGAAATGTTTCCTAATGGTGAAAAGATAGTAGAGGAAACTCATGATGAGAACAAAATAGATGTTAATCGCGATTTCATAAAATCTAATGTTGGCGGGAAGAACCACCATATTCCAAAAATGGATATGAGGAAGTTTGATGGAAAGGATCCTGTAACATGGATACTACAGATGGAGCAATATTTTGATCTCCATAATGTGCAAAACACACAAAAGGTACGCATTGCAACTTACATTTAGAACAAAATACATTTGTATGGTATCAATGGCTTTGCTCCCGTAAAAAAATTGTCACTTGGTCAATTTTTACGGAGGAAATGATAGCACATTATGATGATACAAAGAGCAACACCTTCTTTAGCCAATTGATAAATCTCAAACAAAAGGGTTTAGTGGGGGAGCACATTGAGGACTTCCAAAAATTGAATATAAGGGTAACTGATATTCCAGAGGAACATATGATTGATCTCTTCATAGGTACTTTAAAGGATAACATCCAACATGAAGTTCGTGTTTTGGAACCTGATTCATTGGAGAAGGCATTCAGGTTGGCAAGAAAAATTGAATGTAAAATTATGGCGACAAGGAAGCCTACCACTCACTTCTATAAAGAGGCAAGTGTTGCTACTCCTAGATTTCCACAACCTACAAGGTTGACACCACAACAATTGGAAGAAAAAAGAGCAAAAGGGCTTTGCTACAGTTGTGATAGCAAATACACTAAAGGTCATAAGTGTGCTGAGAAGAAATTATTTTACACAGATTGTGAAGAGGAAGAAGAAAATGAACAAGAAGAGGATATACACCAGGAACCAGCCCTAGAAGAGGAAGAAATGAATCCGACCATATCGTGTAATGCACTGGCAGGAATTACCACTCCTCAAACTCTCAAGACAGAAGGACATATCAAGAAGAAAAGGGTAATAGTGTTGATTGATTCAGGTAGCACCCATAATTTTATTCATTGTAAGGTAGCCAAGGAATTAAATTGTTTCCTATACCCAACACCAGAATGTCAAGTGATGGTTGCAAATGGAGGAACTATAAATTGCTCTGGAAAATTCCATAATATCAAGCTAATCATGGGGGAATATGTATTGACTAGTCCAATGCTTTCCATTCCTATGGGAGGTGCTGATGTTGTACTAGGAGTACAATGGTTACAATCTTTGGGGATGGTAGCTTTTAATTTTCAAGAACTTTTCTTGAAATTTTTTTCTGAAGGAAAGGAAGTCGAATTACGGGGTATCGAAGGGAAGCCGGGAAGGATAATAAGCTCTAATGTCATGACAAAGCTTCTAAAGAAATAACAACGAGGCGTAATTGCACAATTATGCTCACTAGAAGTTTCGACATCAAAATCATCTATTTCTGCAGATCTCCAACAAGTCTTTGACAATCATTCCAAGGTGTTTGAAACTCCCAAAGGACTCCCACCTATTCGTGATCATGATCATGCTATTCATTTGATTCCAGGAAGTGTTCCTCCAAACATCAGGCCTTATAGATACCCTTACTTCCAAAAGAGCGAAATTGAACGTATGATTGCAGAAATGTTAGAGGCGGGTATAATTCAACCTAGTCAAAGTTCTTTCTCTGCTCCTGTAGTATTGGTACACAAGAAGGATGGATCATGGCGAATGTGTCCGGATTATAGGGAGCTCAATAAGCTCACCATTAAAGATAAATTTCCATTCCTGTGATTGATGAATTATTGGATGAATTACATGGAGCAATTTATTTTACCAAGTTGGATCTTCATTCAGGATATCATCAAATTAGAATGAAGACTGAAGATATTCCAAAAACAACATTTCGAACTCATGAGGGTCATTATGAATTTTTGTCATGCCTTTTGGCCTTACCAATGCACCTTCTACATTTCAAGGGTTGATGAATTCCATTTTCAAACCCTTCCTTAGAAAATTTGTGCTAGTATTTTTTGATGATATACTAATCTATAGCAGGTCTTGGAAGGATCATGTTGAACATGTTGACAGGGTGCTCAAACTATTGCAGGAGAAACAATTGTATGCAAAAACATCCAAATGTTTCTTTGGAGTACAAGAGGTGGAATATCTGGGTCATATTGTATCTCACGAGGGTGTTAAAGTAGACCCTAACAAAATTAAAGCTATTAAGGAATGGAAAGTCCCCACAACCATAAAGAAGTTGCGAGGATTTCTTGGGTTAACAGGGTATTATCGCAAGTTTGTTAAGAATTATGGGAGAATAGCAGCACCTCTAACAACATTATTGAAGAAAGATGCATTTTCATGGACTCCTGAAGCAACTAAGGCCTTCGAACATCTTAAAGAGGCAATGTGCCTAGCACCGGTCTTAGCTACGCCAGACTTCACAAAAACCTTTATTGTGGAATGTGATGCCTCAGGAAATGGAATTGGTGCAGTTTTAATGCAGGAAGGAAGACCCATTGCTTTTGAAAGTCGTCCAATCAAAGGAAAGTATTTACAAAAACCTATTTATGAGAATGAAATGTTAGCAATATTGCATGCACTAAAGAAATGGCGAACTTACCTAATGGGAAGACACTTCAAGGTAAAAACTGATCATGATAGTCTTAAACACTTTTGGGAACAAAGACTATCGTCAGAAGAACAGCAAAAATGGGTCACAAAGATGTTGGGTTATGACTTTGAAATAATCTACAAAAAAGGAAAGCTGAATGTTGTTGCAGATGCACTCTCAAGAAAGAATGAAGAGGTAGAAGCATTGCTTTGTGCCATTTCTATTATCCAACCAGATTGGATAACTAAAGCAAGAGATGAATGGAAGAAGGACAAAGATGTATGGATACTCATTCAAAAGTTGCAGCAAGATCCTAGTACATCTGATACATTTAGTTGGAAAAATGATTCCTTATGGTACAAAGATCGCTTATATCTTTGTAAGAATTCCCAACTAAACAAAATATTCTTTTGGAATTTCACACTTCTCCTTTAGGAGGACACTCAGGATTTTTAAAAACTTACCACAGGGTGAAGAAAGAATTTTTTTGGGATGGCCTTAAATCTGATATTCAAAAGTTTGTGGCGGAATGTTTAGTTTGCCAGCAGAATAAAGTGGAGACAATTAAGACCCCGAGACTTCTACAACCTTTATCAATTCCAAGTCAACGCTGGGAGGAGATTTCAATGGATTTTATCATAGGTTTACCTAAGTCCAAAGGAAAGAATGTCATCATGGTGGTAGTTGATAGACTTACCAAGTATGCACACTTTTGTGCATTATCTCATCCATTTAAAGCAAGTACAGTTGCTACTACATTTATGTACAAAATTCAAAAGCTACATGGAAGCCCAAGGGTTATTGTGAGCGACAGAGATCCCATTTTTACTGGAAATTTTTGGATGGAGTTATTTTCTTGTTTGGGTACTCAATTAGCTCACAGCTCATCTTATCATCCTCAATCTGATGGTCAAACTGAGATAGTAAATAAATGTTTGGAAGGATATCTTTGTTATTTTGTATCTGATAAACAAACACAATGGTTCAAGTGGTTACCTCTCGCTGAATGGTGGTATAACACTTCCTTCCATACTGCAGCAAAAATGACCCCATTTATGGCACTTTATGGATATCATCCACCATCCATCACATCATCTTTAAGAGAAAATTGGAAGGTTCAAGCAGTGGAAGATCACATCGAGCATCAGCAAGAAGTTCTCCAACTCTTAAAGGATAACCTGAATTTGGCACAAAATCGAATGAAACAACAGGCAGATCAACATCGCAGCGAGAGAAGTTTTGATATAGGAGATTGGGTATTTTTACGGCTACAACCATATAAACAAATGTCCCTCAAGCAAGCGAAGAAGGATAATAAATTATCGCCAAAGTACTATGGTCCTTACAAGGTGTTGCAAAAGATTGGTACTATGGCATACAAATTGGAGCTTCCTGCTTCTTCGCGAGTACATCCAGTTTTCCATGTTTCATGCTTAAAGAAGGTTATAGGTGAAAATCTTCCAGTTCAAACAATATTGCCAGAACTTGATGAGGAAGGAAAATCATATTGGAACCTGAAGCGGTCATGGAAACAAGAACTCGACAGCTACGAAATCGATCAATTTCAGAGTATCTCATCAAGTGGAAGAACTTACCCACTGAAGATTCTACATGTGAGGATGAGAATTTTATACAGAAGCACCCAGAGCTACTCAAGCGTTGAGGACAACACTTTTTTGAAGGAGAGGGGCATGTTAGGTCCCTATATTACTAGTATAGTCCCTTATTGTTGTTAGTGTAACCCCCTTATTGTTATTATTGTACCCTTGTAACCCCCACATTGTTATTATTGTGCCCTTAAATTATTATTGTTAGGTCGGCTAGGATTACATTGTGGCCCCACTAGGATTACATTGTGGCCCCATGGACTCCTATATATAGAAAGGAGGTTTTGTAATCTGTATCATCCAAGAATTGTTCATTCATGTAATGTATTTGAGGTTGCCCCCTCGAAGTGGCTTATTTCTAATGCGTTGATATCTCTTTTCTTCTATTTTTGGATTCTGTCCATTTTTATTCTATCAGATTCACATGTCCACTGCAATTATTACAGGGTTAGCCTCCCCCTGCCCTTGTCCACAACATGGGTCGGGGCCTGGAACGATGCCCTAAAGGTTGATGCAACTAAAAAGAAAATAAAAAGCCACTTTCAATAGGAAATGTACCCCAAAAAGAAAAAGATGGTTGGGACACACAAATTTATCACGTGGGAAAAATCCAAACATGAGCTCTACCCCTTATCCATGGTCGTCACCCTGGTTCCTATTGGCCCTAGATGAGCCCGCTTCCTCATTAAGGTACCCATGATTGTCCCAACCCCTAGTGTGCAATGAGCTGTCCCACCTCAAGGGGGTATACACTGCTACATATTACACATCATGCTCTCCATCCCCTGGAGCTCCGAGTTGTTATGAAGAAAAATCAATTAAAGGAAAAAGGAAAATGAAGAAGGCGGGAAAAGCAGAGGTCGAGGTAACTCATGTACCACAATTTTCTCCCTCCTACACTCATATACCCAAGTGTGGGCTTCCCTTATTATAGCTACCTTTGCACCTTGACACGTTGTTTGGATGATTCCCCTAATCCCCACTCCATTCCATTATTATATCATTTTCCACCTGTCACTTAAGGGATTGCTACACAGTATTTTGTCACTGTCCCTGCAATCCCCATCCCAAATATTGGAGGACCATTTCAGTGACTTCTGTGTATTGTCATACCTTGCTAAAAGTGTCACTGCATCCCTTGGCATGTCAAGAACATTTCCTCTGTTGATCATTCCTGAAGCAAGCTCTCAAAAACATATGATTGTGGGTCCGCGCTGGTAGGCAGTTATGGCCTCGCGCCCATAGAGAAATTAACACTGGGCCTTGCGCCCATTGGCGCTCTGTCTCAGTGGGCACCCGTGCCGAGCTGTTTTTGTAAAGTTTTTTAAAATAGAAACGAAGTTTCCATGCCTAACCACTTCATGAGCGGAGTCATCATGGTTTGTTCGAATCAATACCGTCGAAGCCCTCCCTTTGGCTTCTTGTTTCCAAAAATTGAGCAACTCCCCAAGGATAAGGCCTCTCTTCCACCTTATGAGGGATCCCCAACCACCTCCTCCTCTCCTTTAAATACTTCCTTCTCACATAGTTTCAACTAGCTGAACAATCCTTACTATAGCTGGTGTGAAGAATAAGGCAGAGAAAAATCCATTGTCGAGAGAGAGTTTAGGCCCATTGCCTCACCAAGTCCGATCCCCGACGAATGCTTGAGACGCGCTTGACTGAACCCATCGAAGGAAGCTGCAACGTCAAGGCATTAAGGTTGTAAACTTCTTTTCTCTATCATTAATACCTGATTGGTTTTTTGGTTCCAATTTTGTGTTCGATCATATGCAAAATGTTTGATTCTCCTTGACCAATCAAATAGCTGTAAATGAAAGTATGTTTTCGTATGCTGTCACTATTCACTTGATCCTTGTGCAAGTACATGGACATTATCACTGAAGGACCGCGACGTGTGAAGACAAAGATCGGCGGATCGCTGCTGCAGACTACAACAAAAGCGTTGGACCAAGGTAGGTCATCTATCCCAACTTGTTTTCATTTATAAGCTAGGAGTTCGAAAGTTCAGCTTGTTCCCTTGTTGCTAGAAGCACTCTAGGGCTAGAGGGATCGCCTCTATCTGCAAAGGGGATTTACCTGCTCAACAGGGATGTACCATGGACATGTCCCCACCTTTAGAGGTTGAAACCACCTAATAGGTTCCTTAGGTAACCCCCTATTGAGCTTGTAGACACTTGTACATGCTGAAGCCAACTATGGAAAGGCATGCCACCATGAAGTGCTCCATTGATCCCATGACTTGTAAGATTTATTACTTGATTATTCTAATGACATGTTGTATTCGAGGGCAAGGGGATGCATTGGATCTTACGCAGGATAAAAGGTGGGTATTCATTTGGGGCTTGGTTTCCCTATACGTTGTATTAGCCCTCTAGAGGGTCACATTGGCATTTGTAGGGTGCGCGTTGAGAGCCATGGGACTCCACCATAGCAGAGATTACTTCATGGATCCCCCAACACCGATCATTGATTGCTCGTGTTCCACCTTTTGGATGAGGATGATGCTCTTGGTTCACCATGCTCAACTGGATCCACACTTGCACCATACACTTGGCATATGTTCCACTGTTTAGAGGATGTATCCCGCCATAGAAGTGTGAAAATTTCTAAATATTTCTTTATGCAGAAACCCCACTGTTAAATATGGTTATACTTCTCCTATTTAATCAAGTTATTAATGCTGAAATCAGATTAATATCGAAGTAAACACATAACAAACTTTCACCGATTCAAATCTAAGCAAAGATACATGCACATAGACAAAGGACACACAAGATTTTATGGACAACTGTCCTCAGAAAAACCCAATTCGGGAAAACAGTTCTTCTGGCTGCTTGGGGGTTTATATTATTAAGTAGTTTCTGAATACAAAAAATTTGGGCACCTTACTGGTTAACTCGACAGAGAAAAATAGCTCTGCAACTAACCTGTTGTTCTGGAGACTAAAACTTTGGCTAATCCACACCCTCAAACAGGATTTACAAGACTCAGCCAATTTCAGCCTCTAGAAACCCTAACGTTGCCCCTGAATCCCCTACATCAACCCTGCTAGCCTCTACGTGCCTCTACGTTGGCCTAGAGAGGGCTGCGTAACACCAGATTGGGTGACGCAGTCCCTACGTTGCCCTGAAAGGCCTCTGCGTAACCTTGGAGGGCCTCCTGTTGCTTAGCGCTGCCCTTTCTGGACCTGCATAGCACTTGCGTAGCGGCTAAAGCCTTCTGCGTTGCGTAGCTACTACTGCTGCCAATTCTCCTCTGCGCTGCTCTTGGTTGCTGCCTCTCTCCCACTTGCTGATTCCTGGCACTGGGATCAGATCATCTCCTTAGCCAATACTACCCTTCTCCACAGTTGAAACACTTTTGAAAATTCATAGCAAACCCGCCCTAGAATTTTAGTTTCGTCTCAGTGCTCTGCCTCCGTGTGTGTGTTCTCCAACTGACCCCAAGCCTTTCCTTTATACTTTCTCATTGGGAAACCAACGGCCATGATCTAATCTTGAATCAACGGCTAAGATTAAAAGAAAGCTTGATCCGTGTGACTTGAGTCATTTCCATCACATGTTTTAATTAATTACCTTTAATATTTTAATTTTCCTAAGTTAGACTTAGGGTCCTTAATTAAAAATATTAATTAATTAATTATCTCCCAAACTGGATGGAATTTCCCAAATCCCTTTCTGGGACTTGGATATTTCATGTAATCTAGTCTCTCCACAAATTTTGGGAGCTAGATCACATCTGATGCTACACCAACACTCAAGAAAACTCAACACTCCCTCTTAGCAAGGAATGTGCTCTAGAACAACACTACTTCACCCCGAAGCTCTGCACTAATCTCTGGTGTGGGTATCTGCACTGATGTTGGACCTGCTGCCCTACCTCACTGTGTTGCTGCTGCCATTTTGTACTGCTACCCATGACCTTTCACCTGCCACCACCCTGCTGTTGACTTGACTCCCTCACCAATCTCCTTCTTGTGCTTTATCTAACTGCGCAACCAGTTGCTGAAGCTCGTGAAGGTCTGTCGAATCGTTGTGAGACAAGTCGGTCTGGTGCATCCTCATGAAGCTCCATGGGCTTTGATCACCTGCACGACATCTAGAGGATGATGCCTGTCTCGGTCACGCTCGTGCGTTTCTTCTGTGTTGTTGAAGTCACATAAGCCTTTGCACTGAAATCCCCTCTGTTTCTTCTTTGCTTTGCATTGTCCTCCCGGCCTCTGTTGCCACAGCTCTCACTCTTGTGTGAAGTCACATATTCTGTGTTGCTGCGGCTCATTAATGGCTGTGCCTCCACCGCCTGCCTTCTCCCTTGACTTCGGCTCACTCTATCACTGTCTTGCCCATTGTCTGCTCTGCTCTTGACTCCCAGTAGCTGGATTGATCCAAGAGATGACCTACTCAAGGATCTCGCCACCCTGTCGGCTACTCTCACAGATCATGTCACTTCGTGGTTCCCGACGCTACCAACAGCTCTACGTCATCTCCAGACATCATTCTTTATCAGTGTGGAAGTATGACTTCCTTGTCCATCTTCTTACGTGAATGATGACAAATATTGGTCTCTCTTTAGAGCTGCCTTGATCTTAGATAGATCACGCTTCTTCTTCCCTTGCTGCCTCTTTGATGCCAAGGCTGCATCTTCTTCTTCTTCCCTTGCTGCCTCTTTGATGCCAAGGCTGCATATTCTTCTTCTTCCTTCTTCACCTTACTGAATCTCGTGCTGTACTGCCTCTTGGTGAATCGACGAAGTTCTTCTTGACGAAGGATTGCCCACATACTGTCCCAGTTGGGAAGGTCCACTCTGCCCAAGACACTTTGTACAAAAGTTTCCCAGTCCTCTATGACTACATTCACTACAGTCCTTACCATCACATCATCCTCCACCTTTGCTCCCATGGCAAAAAACTGATCTCTTATCGCTTGTAATCTGAAAAAGAAGGGCTCTATTTCTTCTCTCTTGGCCATCATGAATAACCACAGCTGATTTTCCAGAAGCATTCTCCTTTGGACGAACTTTCCCTCATATAGGGCAGTTAAGGCCTCCACATCTCATTAGCTGTTTTCTTTTCGGCTATGTGTGAAACTCTGTAGATCTTGTTTATCATTCTGACATTTGGCATGTGCAGCGCTTCTCATGCTTCTTCGGGGAATTGCATAGGTGAAACATTAGCCAAGACTTTTCTGCCGTGATCCCATGACCATTAGCCACTCCATCTACGATTCAGCCTTGCAAAGTTGGACGGGCCGTCCAACCTATCCTAATCACGTAGTTCTGGCATTTGCCATCTACACCTCCCAAATAAATCGTGAACTTCTCTTCTCTCTTCTCAAGACTGGATCTAGGTTCTTGGCAACAGACACCCCTCGAGGAGAGAAAGTGGCTCTCTGCTTGAGTTGCCAAATCAACAACCAGAAATAGCTCTCTTCAATCCTACGATGAGTCTACTTGATTGTTTAGCTGAAACCCTCTGAAAGTGAATCTCCTCCCATGCTGTGCCTAGTGTAAATATATTGAATCTTGAAATTGCTTAAACAACTTAGGTTCTATGAAAGCATAACCCGGCACCTTAATTTGCCCTCTATTGAATAGTCTGCATCCCTGGCCTCTTGCCTGATAGGTATGACTTTCTCATAGAATCGTCCTCCCGAGCCTCTGGGCAGCTCTGCCCTCAGTTGTTGCTGTCCCACTCTGAACAGTTTGTGGCTACTCTGCCACTTTGTTGCTTTACTTGTGAAAGAGTTAACCGATCTTACGTGATCACCGCTCGTTTGCAATTGCTTTGATACCATGTGAAAATTTCTGTATGTTACTTTATGCAGAAACCCTACTGTTAAATCTGGTTATACTTCTCCTACTTAATCAAGTTATTAATGCTGAAATCAGATTAATATCGAACTAAAGTTTAAACCAGTGTGGAAAAAGTCGCGAAAAAATCGCGATTTTTTGAAAAAATCGGGATTTTTTGAAGCAGCTGATAAAATCGGCCGATTTTTTCGCGACTTTTTCAAAATCGAAAAAATCGGGATTTAATCGTAAAAATCCCGATTTTTTGCCGAGTTAAATGAAAAAATCGTCAGGCAATCTACGCGGCAAAAAAAAAGGCTCGAAAATCGATTTTTATGGTTCATTTTTGTCGATTTGCTGTCGGTCGCTGTGTTTACAAAGCACTGTGAGAAATTAGAATCGAGAGGGTTAAAACTTAAGAGTTTGAGTCATTGCCAAATTCCAATTGGGCGTTGAAAATTGGAGTTACCGTCAGACCACTGCTCGAGGAGTCGAGGTTGCTCGATTGAAGGTTTACATTTCTCATTCACCGAATCTCCACAGACCACCGCTCGAGGGCTTCGATTTCTCCACAACCACCGCTCGACTTTGAAGTTTGAGGTGCCAGCTGCCGGGGTTTCAACTTTCTGCTGCGGCCAGTTTTGTATATACACGATTATAAATCTTCAAGTGGAAGAGGTAAATTTCTGTTAAAAAGTAAATACAAATGAAAAAAAAACTTTTGAGTGGTTCTATTTGTGATATATAAATCATAGCATGTTCTTTATACATACTATTAGGTGACAATCAAGATCCCCCTGCAGCAAAGTCAGCCGTGCTCATTGTCACACTCACTCAAACTGAAGTGTTGATAGATACCTCTGACAACTTGCAAAGCAATACAAGTTTAAAATTTAAAGCAAATCCAAAATAGTGCCCTACTATCTTAAAACTTGTTATGTTCTATATGACAAGTTCAACAATTGTAGTTTGTAAAGATAGAATTCATACATCCGAAATGTATCAATTCATAATCTACCATTATCAAATCCATGCACCAAAGGCAATTTTATGGATAAATTGTATAGGAGAAATGAGTTGAGTTGAACCTGACTGGTAGCCACAATTACCGTTGATAAACACCTACTTAAACACAAAATGACGACGTAAAACCAAAGAGGCAAGGATGACATGTAATATAATTGTTAAATGCACTGTAACAATGGGCTAACCTATAACAAGAACATCAATTGAAAACGTTCCTGGCATTAATACCCCTTAATTGGACACATTTTTCCACTTTCCATACATGAGATTTCTTCTCAATAACTGCGCACCACTTGTCCATATTGAGAAATCTTGAAATTTTCAAGGGTTTCAGCGTATAACTTTGAATGGCTATAATTTTTGTATCTAATGTTGAAAGTTCATATACATATTATATATTAGCTTTCTTTACATGTTTATGTGGAAATGCATTTATTTGATGTTGTGGATACTTTAGATGCTAAAAAAATGGAAAATTTTTGAATAATTTTGTATTTTTTTAATTTTGCCGACTTTTTGCCGACTTTTTCGAAAAAGTCTCGACTTTGCCGACTTTTTCAACTTTTTTACCCTTGCCGATTTAATCCCGACTCCGACTTTTTCCACATTGGTTTAAACACACAACAGACTTTCACCAATTCAAATCTAAGCAAAGATACAAGCACATAGACAAAGGACATGTTGAGATTTTGTATAGTTAGTGTATGATCGGGTGTGCTCTAACCCTGAAATTTTGTGGAGGCGCTAGGACACACTTGAACTCCAAAACCTAGAAAGTGTTTTGTGAAATTTCAGTTGATGTTCAAGTTATTCAAATAATTAATTATTTTAATGGATTTCCTAAGTCTAAACTTAGGAAAATTAAATAATTAAAGTGAATTAATTAACACGTACTAAAATGTTCTAAAAGACATGGATCAAGCAACCTTTTAATCTCAGCCATTGATGAATGTTTTAATCTCGACCGTTGATGCGATGAATGAAAAAGTATAAGGGAAAGACTTGAGGGTCAGTGGGAGAGACACACAGTTGTAGAGCTGAGGAATAGATCTAGAATTCTAGGGCGGGTTTGCTAAGAATTTCCAGAGGAATTTCCTGCAGCGAGGGGTAGTATTGGATAAGGGGATGATCTGATCCCAGAGCCAAGAGTCAGTAAGAGGCAGAGGAACAGCAACAAGGATAGCACAGAGAAGCATCGACGCAGATGCTGCGCAACCGCTACACAGGTGCTGCGTAGGACAACGTAGAGGCTCCAAGGGGCTTCAGAAGTTACGCAGAGGGTCTCAAGGGCCAGCATAAGGCCTGCGTCACCCTTCCAAGGGTTACGCAGTCCCTCTCTGGGCAGCGCAGTGGCATTCTGACACTGGGGCTTCAGGGGCAGCGCTGAGGGTTTATAGGGCTAGATCCAGGTTGAATTCTGTAAATCCCGTTTGAGGGTGTGGATCAGTCAGATATTTGGTCCTAGATCTACAGGTTAGCTGCATATTGATTTCTTTTATTATCTGTAGGGTTTTCCAGACCTGGAACCCAGATTTACTGTACTCAGGAACTACTTAATAAAATAAACCTTCATATCTGTTGCACCAGTTTTCCCGCTTTGGGATTTTCAGGGGGATATTTGTCCAAAAATCCATGTGTCACTTTGTTGGATGAGCGTATTATTCAGTAAATGATCTGCATGTGTAGGTTGTAGTTGTGTTTATTTTGATATTTTCTGAATCTAATTCTGAAAATAACTTGTATTAATTTAAATCAAGTAGGAGAAATAAACCAAGATACTGCAGTAGATTTTCCACATGGTATTAGAGCGATAGCATATCAAGCTGAATCTCCAGCAATCAGGTGAAGAAATATTTTTCTGCAGGGTGGCAAAAGAAGCAGCAAATCTGGAAAGGGCGTCTTGACAGCAGGAGAACGTAGAAGAGGACAACGCTGAAGTTGCAAAAGGCCATCAGGCTTACGCAGACCCTTCCCAGGGCTGCGTCACCCAATCTGGGGTTACGCAGTCCACTTCTAAGCGGCGCTGAGGCTACGTTGCACCAATAAGTGAGACACAGTCCAGTCATTTCTCCAATTGCAGAAGAGTTTTGCCAAGATTTGGAAGCAATGCTTCAGATCTTCAGCAGTGCTGGTGGGGTGGAGACTTTGCAGGTGCATAATTGTGCCTAGCTAAGTCAACAAAGGCGGGAGGAAGACAGTTCCTCAGCAGATCTGAGCCAAACAGATCTGAGATTCGATCAGGAGGATCAGAGAGTGTTGTTCATTTGTGTTTGGGTGAAAGATTTCCAGGAGGGAAATCAACCTTCAACAGAAGCAGTCACTAGAAGGTTTCTAGTCACCAAGAAACCCAGATCCAGAGGGAGAAGAAATACTGTTTTTGTCAGATCTGAGCAAGATGGCTTGATATGGACTGAGGGATCAAGATAGATTGAACGGCATGTCCAACTATGTTATCTAGAGGGCCAGAATCCTTTCAGTTCTAGATGAGTATGGTCTCAAAGATCATGCAAAGAAGGTTCTTGCTGTACCAACCGATGCAGATCCTCTGAAGAAGTATGAAGTAAATGAAGCGCGGACTAAGCGTTTGATCATAGACGGAGTCAAGGACCATGTTATTCCTCATATTGCTGGAAAGAATACAACAAATGACATGTGGGTAGCCTTAGACACGATGTACCAAGGAGGCTTCGTCCAAAGAAGAATGCTTCTGGAGAACCAGATGCTGTTGTTCCAAATGATGAAGGGTGAAGAGATAGATCCATTCCTCTTCAGACTTCAAGCCATCCGAGATCAGCTGGTTGGCATTGGTGCTACTCCGGATGACGGGCTCTTAGTGAGGACTGCTCTGAATGCAGTCTCGGAAGATTGGGAAACGTTTGCCAAAGCATTCTGGGAAGGGAAGCGATACCATCTTGGGCTGACATGTGGGCTATGCTCCGCCAAGAGGAGATCAGGAGGGTTACCAAGCGGCAGAATATTAATGGAGGAAGCGGAAAGGCCAAAGTCAAGGAGGAGGAGGAGGATGTAGCCCTTACATCAAGGGAAAATAAATAGCAAGGGAAGAAGAAGAAGGACCTTTCCAAGGTCTGGTGCTTAAACTGTGGTGATCTTGGACATTTCGCCAACAGCTGTCCTAAGAAGAAGGATAAAGGATCTTCTGATTCCAAGCCTGTATCAGCAAAGGAAGATGGCTCTGATGATGATGCATCCATGAGTGCTCATGTACCTCGAGAGAAGAGGTGGGGTGACATGGATCTGTAGAGCATCTATAGACAGTGGCGAGATCCTTGAGTCAATCCTACTCTTGGATCACATACGAGCTACGGGAGCCTTAAGATGGTAGCGGGATGAGTCAAGAGATGGTTGCAAGAGGCCACATTGAAGCAGAAGAGGGAGCTGAAGTGCTGAAGAGGGAGCAACGTAATGCAGAGGCAGCAACAACGTGGAGGCAGCAGCGCAGAGGGGTTGATGGTACTTCAGCAGCGCAGAGAAGCTGTGCTCATGCAGTGCAGTGTTGCAACATGATAGTGTCTCCAAGAGGACAACGTAAATCAACATCCAGGGAGCTTCAGTGATGGAAGGCAACTTGACTTATCTGTCAAACAGTTGCGCAGAGTCCTTTCAGTTGCTTACTTCTCAGCAATTGGGTTGTAGTGCAGCAGTTAGCAGTGGCAGTGCTATGGGCAGCATGATGCAACAATTTGAGAGGGAGCTACAATACAGATATGGCAGTGGCATGGGCAGCAGTACAAAGAGCAGCAGTGCAATGGATGGAGGGCAGCAGGCGAAGCATTAGCAACACAGAATCCAACTTCAAGATCTTGTAGTGCATGGTGTGGATTTTGTATAGTTGGTGTAGCATCGGGTGTTCTCTAGCCCTGAAATTTTGTGGAGGGACTAGGACACACTTGAAATCCAAAACCCAGAAAGTGTTTTGTGAAATTTCAGTTTGTGTTCAAGTTATTCAAATAATTAATTATTTTAATGTATTTCCTAAGTCTAAACTTAGGAAAATAAAATAATTAAAGTGAATTAATTAACACATGTGCTGAAATGTTCTAAAAGACACGGATCAAGCAGTCTTTTAATCTCAGCGATTGATGAATGTTTTAATCTCGGCCGTTGATGAGATGAATGAAAAAGTATAAGAGAAAGGCTTGAGGATCAGTTGGAGGCACACAAACACACAGTTGCAAAATTGAGAGACTGATCTGGAATTCTAGGGCAAGGTTTGCTAAGAATTTCCGGAGGAGTTTTTTGCAGTGAGCGATAGTATTGGCTAAGGGGATGATCTTATCCCAGAGCCAAGAGTCAGCAAGAGGCAGAGGAGAAACAAACAAGGACAGTGCAGAGGAGCAGAGAGCAGCAGCAGCAGCTACACAGCGACTACGCAGGTGCTATGCAGGCCAAGGAAAGGGCAACGCTGCAGCTCCAAAGGGTTTCAGAATTACGCAGAGGGTCTCCAGGACCAGCGTAAGGCCCGCGTCACCCTCTCTGGGGTTACACAGTCCCTCTCTGGGCAGCATAGTGGCACACAGAGCTTAGCAGGGTTGACGATGAGGCTTCATGGGCAGTGTTGCCCTTTCTAGGAATGCGTAGCACCTGCGTAGCGGCTGAAGCCTTATGTGTTGCGCAACTGCTATTGCTGCCTCTGCTCCTCTACGTTGCTCCTAGTTGCTGCCTCTCTGCCTCTTGCCGATTCTTGGCATTGGGATCAGACCATCCCCTTAGCCAATACTACCCCTCTCAGCAGCTGAAACACTTCTGAAAATTCTTAGCAAACCCACCCTAGAATTTCAGCTTAGTCTCAGTGCTCTGCCTCCATGTGTGTGTTCTCCAACTAACCCCAAGCCTTTCCTTTATACTTTCTCGTTGGGAAACCAACAACCATGATCTAATCTTGAATCGATGGCTAAGAAAAAAAGAAAGATTGATCTGTGTGATTTGAGTCATTTCCATCACATGTTTTAATTAATTATCTTTAATATTTTAAATTTTCTAAGTTAGACTTAGGGTCCTTAATTAAAAATATTAATTAATTAATTTCCCAAACTAGATGGGATTTCCCAAATCTCTTTCCGGGTCTTGGAGATCTCATGTACTCTAGTCCCTCCACAAATTTTGGGAGCTAAAGCACATTCAATGCTACCCCAACACTCAAGAAAACTCAACAAGAAGGAGGGCTTAAATCACCATCCTAACCCTTACAGATGGTCTACAGGCATTTTCAATCCACTTGGAGACCCATGAACATGTCCTTGTGCCCCCACACCCACTTGGGAGCACCACAAGTTCTTGCTTGGAAAACAAGGGGCCAACCACTTGTCCATTATTTTTGGAGTCCATTTTTACATCATGGAATCCCTTGGACTTCAATAGGCCTCCTCAAAGGCCCAACGACTCACTTTGTTGATAATTAGACCCTCTTGAGAGGCTCATTGTTATGTTATTGAGCTATCGGGTGGGCTTGTTGTGAAAATTCCACTGCAGTATCATGGTTTACTTCTCCTACTTGATTTAAATTATATAAGTTATATTCAGAAATTAGATTCAAAAAATACCGAAGTTGTGTACCAAAGTAAACACAACTAACAATCTACACATGCATATTATTTATTGAATACTACGGTCATTCAGACAAAGTGACACATAGATTTTTGGACATAACTCCCCAAAAAAACCCAAAGCGGGAAAACCGGTGTAGCAGATATGAGGGTTTATTTTATTAAGTAGAATCTGAGTACAACAAATATCGGTTCCAGATCTGGAAAACCCAACAGAGAATAAAAGAAATTTGCAGCTAACCTGTTGTTCTAAGACCAAATATCTGATTGATCCACACCCTCAAACGGGATTTACAAGACTCAACCTAGATCTGGCCCTAGAAACCCCAGCGCTGCCCCCAAAGCCTTAGTGTCAGCCCTGCTAGGATTTGTGTGCCACTGCGTTGCCCAGTGAGGGACTGCGTAACCCCAGAGAGGGTGACGCAAGCCTTACGCTAGCCCTGGAGATCCTCTGCGTAATTCTGAAACCCTCTGGAACTGCAACACTGCACTTTCCTTGGCCTGCGTAGCAGCTACGCTGCTGTTGCTGTTGCTTTCTGCTCCTCTGCGCTGTCCTTGTTTGCTGTTCCTCTGCCTCTTGCTGACTCTTGGCTCCGGGATCATATCATCCCCTCAGCCAATATTACCCCTCACTGTAGAAAACTCCTCCGGAAATTCTTAGCAAACCCTGCCCTAGAATTCCAAATCAGTCTCTTAGTTCTGCAACTGTGTGTCTGTGTGTCTCCAACTGACCATCAAGCCTTTCTCTTATACTTTTTCGTTGAACACATCAACAGTCGAGATTAAAACATTCATCAACGACTGAGATTAAAAGACTGCTTGATCTGTGTATTTTAGAATATTTCAGCTCATGTGTTAATTAATTCGCTTTATTTATTTAATTTTCCTAAGTTTAGACTTAGAAAATCCATTAAAATAATTAATTATTTGAATAACTTGAACACCAGCTGAAATTTCACAAAACACTTTCTGGGTTTTGGAGATCAAGTGTGTCCTAGCCCCTACACAAAATTTCAGGGCTAGAGCACACCCGATGCTATACCAACTATACAAAATCTCAACACTCCCCCTTAGCACAGAGTGTGCTCTAGCAATGCATCCACACCATGCACTACAAGATCTTGAAGTTGGATTTTGTGCTGCTAATGCTTGGTCTGCTGCCCTCCATCCACTGCACTACTGCTCTCTGTACTGCTGCCCATGTCATTGCCACTGACACTGCCACATCTGTACTGCAGCTCCCTCTCAAATTGTTGTATCATGCAGCCCATAGCACTGCCACTGCTAACTGTTACACTGCAACTCAGTTGCTGAGAAGTAAGCAACTGAAGGACTCCTGCCCAACTGTTTGACAGATAAGTCACGCTACATCTATCACTGAAGCTCCCTGGCTGTTGATTTACGCTGTCCTCATGGAGGCACTGCGTTGTTACAGCTCTGCACTGTGTGAGCTCAGCCCCTTCACACTGTTGCTGCCTCTGAATTACACTACTCCCTCTTCAGCTCTTCAGATCTCCCTTCTGATTCATTGTGACCTTCTGCAACCATCGCCTGACTCATCCCGCTACTGTCTTAAGGCTCCCGTAGCTCATTTGTGATCCAAGAGTAGGGCTGACTCAAGGATCCCGCCATTGTCTGTAGATGCTCTACAGATCCATGTCACCCCACCTCTTCTCTCGAGGCATATGAGAACTCATGGCTGCATCATCATCAGAACCATCATCCTTTGCTGCTGCAGCCTTGGAATCTGAAGCTCCTTTGTCCTTCTTCTTAGGACAAGTGTTGGCAAAATGTCCAAGTTCGCCAAAGTTAAAGCACCGAACCTTGGAAAGGTCCTTCTTCTTCTTCCCTTGCTATTTTCTTTCCTTTGATGCAAGGGTTGTATCATCCTCCTCTTCTTTCTTCACTCTGACTGTCCCACCACTGATATTCTGCTTCTTGGTGATCCTCCTGATCTCTTCTTGGCTGAGGATAGCTCACATGTCTGCCCAGGAAGGTAACATTGCTCTGCCCAGAATACTCTGGACAAATGTTTCCCATTCCTCGAAGACTGCATTCAGGGCAGTCCTCACTAAGAGCCCTTCGTTTGGAGTTGCACCCATGCCAACCAGTTGGTCTCAGATGGTCTTAAGTCGGAAAAGGAAAGGATCCATTTGCTCACCCTTCTGCATTTGTAAAAGCCTCATCTGATTCTCTAAGAGCATTTTCCGTTGGATGGAGCTTCCTTGATACATCACCCCTAGAGCGACCCACATGTCATTTGCCGTGTTCTTTTCAGCAATATGTGGTACAACGTGATCCTTCACTCCATCCATGATCAAACGCTTAGTCCGCGCTTGATTCTCCTCGAATTTCTTTAGAGGATCAGGATCTGCAGGAACAACTAGAACACTCGTTGCATGGTCCTTGATGTCGTACTCATCTTGGACTGATAGGATCCTTAACCTCCAGATGACAAAGTTGGACACACCGTCCAACCTGTCTTGGTCTCTCAACCCATGAGAAGCCATCTAGCTCTAATAAGAAACAATACTCTTTCTCCCTCTTTCTGTGGCTATAGAAACTCTGGATCTGGGTTACTTGGTGACTAGAAACCCTCTAGTAGTTGCTTCTTCTTCTGAAAATTGATTTCTCTCTAGGAAATCTTCCACCTAAACACTATCGGACAAAACTCTTCAATCACCCTCCTGATCAAAACTCAGATCAGTTTGGCTCAGATTTGTTGAGTAGTTGTCTTCATCCCGCCTTTGTTGACTTAGCTAGGCACAATTCTGCACCGGCAGAATCTCTACCACACTAGCACTGCTTCCGGATCTTGGCAAGGCTTTCAGCAACAGAAAGAATACTGGACTACTTCTCACTAACTAGCCCAACACAGCCTCAGCACTGCTCAGAAGTGGACTGCGTAACCCCAGACTAGGTGAAGCAGTCCTTACGTTGGATTGGGAAGGCTCTGCATAAGCTTGATGGCCTTCTAAATCTGCAACGCTATCCCTTCCTAGATCCGCGTCCTCCTGCTATTACGCTACCCCTTCCGAATCTCTGCTGCTATCCTAGAGAAAAAATATTCTTCAGCTGATTGCTGGAGATTCAGCTTGATCTTCTATCGCTTTAATACCATGTGAAAATCCTACTGCAGTATCATGGTTTACTTCAGCTACTTCATTTAAATTATACAAGTTATCTTCAGAAATTAGATTCAGAAAATACCGAAGTAAACACAACTAACAGTCTACACATGCAGATCATTTACTGAATACTACGCTCATTCAGACAAAGTGACACATGGATTTTTGGACATAAGTCCTCGGAAAAACCCAAAGAGGGAAAATCGGTGCAGCAGAGGGTTTATTTTATTAAGTAGAATCTGAGTACAAGAAATATGGGTTCCAGATCTAGAAATCCCGATAGAGAATAAAATAAATCTGCAGCTAACCTGCTGTTCTAAGACCAAATATCTAATTGATCCACACCCTCAAACGGGATTTACAAGACTCAGGCTGGATCTGGCCCTAGAAACCCCAGCGTTGCCCATGAAGCCTCAGCGTCAGCCCTGCTAGGTTCTATGTGCCATTGTGTTGCCCAGAGAGGGACTGCGTAACCCCATAGAGGTTGACGCAGGCCTTACGCTGGCCCTGGAGACCCTCTGCATAATTCTGAAACCCTTTGGAGCTGCAACGCTTCCCTTTCCTTGGCTTGCTTAGCTGCTATTGCTGCTCTCTGCTCCTTTGCGCTGTCCTTGTTTGCTGCTCCTCTGCCTCTTGCTGACTCTTGGCTCCGGGATCAGATCATCCCTCAACCAATATTACCCCTCACTGTAGAAAACTCCTCCGGAAATTCTTGGCAAACCCTACCCTAGAATTCCAGATCAGTCTCTCAGTTCTGCAACTGTGTCTGTGTGTCTCCAACTGACCCTCTAGCCTTTCTCTTATACTTTTTCGTTGAACACATCGACGGCTTGTTAGATGATCCAAATATCATAATGTAAAGTTAGAATAAAATATTTATTAAATTAGAATATTTAATAAATATTAGAGACATTTAGAAATAGAATATTGTTAGAAAAGATAGGACTCTAGAATAGAGTCGTATCTTAGGCTCTAAAATAGGAATAAAGTTATTAGATTGGATGTAAGATCATTTATTATAAATGGACACTTGTTGTTTTATCAAGTGGTCCATAACTAAATTAAGTTAGGACATGTAGCTTATAAATAGGTTAGTTTCCTAATTGCAAATTAGTGGAAGTTTACGTTTGTAAACTCTTGCAATTTTTTATGTAATTTCTTTTCCATTATTAATAAAATTACATGTCTGAGGACACTTCTGTATTAATGTGGTATCAGAGCTTCACTAATACAACTGACGAGAGAAAGAGATTCTAGCTCTACAAGCTTGTGGAAAACTCCAGAAAATTGTTCATCAATTGAATTGGTATGCAATTTTGTCAATTTGTTTTAGGGAAAATAAATTTATTGATTATAATCGGAATATCAATTTTTTAAGGGTCATTTTTTTCATCCTACGCTGCGTAAATTCATCCTGCGTACACCTTGCTCCTTTGTCTACACTGCCAACGTTCTCTATCCCCTTATACCTCAACCATTTGTTGGCGTGTCCCATCCCATAGTTACAAAATTCATCCACGGACGCAATTTCTTGAAACCCTCCTTTTCCAGTGAAAGCATATTTTTCTTTTGTTATGGATGTTTTGAAGAAGAAACTAGCTCTTCTTTGAGTCGCGGATGGTGAACTCAACTATTTTCACAAGGCCAAAGTCCCTTATGCTGTCTTAAATGGTGCTGTGTGTTGGTTTATTTGACTCGCTTCTTTGTGCCTTTGCCATATTCATTGAGCTATCAGCATATTGAGGGGAATTTTCTTCTTTCCGACATACGGGGGCCATTGGTTTCTGTTAATGGTAACGTCATGTTGAGGCCAGAGCAGCAAGAGCGTGAGTCAGAGGCAACATTGTCAACACATTAAAAAAAGAGGAACACAGAGCTGCGATGCGAGGAAGGCAACGTTGAGACGCAGTGCCAGAGGCAGAGCGTAGCGTGAGGAAGTAGAAGCAGTGAGAGGATATTCCAAATCATTTTGCTGTGGTTCTAATCTTCTTGCTGAAGATTGAATTGACTTTCTGGGGGCGTGTAAATTTTCTGTCGTCAATGGAATGCCTTTATTTCTGCCTGATCATGTTTTAGCATGGTTTTGGTATCTGTGTGTTGCATATCTGCATGCGTTTTGTATATAGACGGAGCCGTGCTTGTTCTCCTGAGCTGAGATTGTGTAGAGAAAACGAAATTTAGAGCGTGAATATTGATATGGTCAAAAATCCAATTGACTATACTATAGTTGTTGGTGCCTGCATCCACAGCCGAATCCCCAAATCTCGAATCAACAAATACAAAGAGTGTTGGAACTGATTCTGTACCTCCCAATGCAGAGGCAAATATAGAGGAACGCAGGTCAAAAGGCAACGCGTAGAAATCCAAGGATCATTGGCTCATTTTGTACATGATTGGGACAACAACTTCGGCCTTTTCAAAAAAAAAAAGTTTGTAATGTAAGTGGGATGATTTTTTTTTGTGGAGTGATAATTGGTTTTGTAATTGGTGTTATAAGTTTTGTAATTGGAGTTATAAGGGAGACAATTGAAATTTATTTATTTTTTATTTGGAGCAATAAGGTGAAGTGAAAATGTTGTCATTGTTTTTGGAGAAATAAGTAGAATTTTTTCTTGGAGAAATAAGGATCATTAGTTGTAATTTGTATTTTGGAGAAATAAGGGTTATTATTTGTAACTCAAAGTACCTTTTACTTTGAGGGGGGGTAGATTTTTTTTAAGAAGAAATTTGTAAGGGCATTATCAAGTGGTCAAATTTTGCAAAGATTTAATTGTAAACACTCGACGAGAAATTGACTAGAGCCAAGTGCAAAGCTCGGTCATTTTCCTCCTTTTTTAGCGACTATATGAGGGTCAAGGCCAAGCCTCGATAGATCGTTTTC
Source organism: Pinus albicaulis (assembly GCA_034641835.2). Lineage (NCBI taxonomy): Eukaryota > Viridiplantae > Streptophyta > Pinopsida > Pinales > Pinaceae > Pinus > Pinus albicaulis. Next base: position 439,834,601 of record CM076569.1, read on the forward strand.
TCTTTGTGTGGCGTGTGTCTTTTTTTGCATGGCATGTTTCGTGTGATGAATTATTCATTTTTTCTTGTGCTTGATTCCTTTGGTGTGTTGCTTCAACACTACAATGTCAAAATTAATTAATCTGTTCTCTGATTCTGATAAGCTAGAAGGGGTGAAATCTTATAAGACATGGAAACGTCTAGTTGAAAGAACTCTCATATATAATGAATTGTGGCATGAAATATGCGATGGAAACATTAGGCTTAGTAAACCAACAGATGCAACTTCACTTGCAAAATGAGAAATAAAAAATGCCAAGGCATTAGCTCTTATAAAGGCTTCACTTAATAATGAAATGTACATTCATATTGAAAATGCCTTAGATGCATGGACTGCTTTGCATACATTCAAAGATCTCTTTGATACACAACCTGAATCAAAGAAGGTTGATCTTCAATTAAAATTGCTTCAACAAAAATTAATTGAAGGTGGTGATGTTCTTGAATATATTTCACGGCTTAAAAACATCAAGCAAGAAATAATAAATGCCGGTTTTCAAGCTGTCGATGAAAGTTTCTTGACTGCAATTTTAATTGCTGGATTGCCATCATCTTACACACATTTTTTGAAAACTTTGCAAGTCACTAGAAAGTTAGAGAAGACAAATTTTGATGAATTGAGTGATATGTTAGCCCAACATGACAAAAAATTTGGGAAGAAGAACCAGATTGGGGAAGATGTCTTTTTCGCCAAGCCAACACAAGTAACTCCTCAGCTGATAGTTCAAGAAACCGAGGAAGAGGACATTTCAATCAAAGTCAAGCAGCCCAAGGTCGTGGTCGCAGTCAAAGCAATGGAAACAATTTCAATAGAGGCTACAATTCAGGCATAAGCAATTTTCAAGGCAGAGGAAACAATCAAGGCAGAGGATATAATCAAGGAAAAGGAAAAAGTCCAGGTAGAGGACAAACTCTGAACAAAAGTCAAAGCAGAGCAAAGGACGATATCAAGGCAGAGGACAGTATCAAGGCCGAGGCAGAGATTTCAGTCAAATTGTTTGCAGGAGATGTAACAAAATTGAACATTATGCTGAAGATTGTAGAACTTCTATTGATAAAATTCCCAAGTTTCATCCAAACTCTGCACAGTTTGTAAATGATGAAGATGATCCTGATGGTTCAGAATATGTCTTCACCAACACAGAATCAATAGATTTATAGGTTTCAACCTTTCTTAGAAGTGATTATGAAGATGCATGGATTATGGATACAACCGCAACTCAACACATGACTTTTCAATGTGACTTCTTTTGGAGCTTCTGACAATGCCATCTCAATTCAATCTATCTAGCTGATAAAACAAAACATACTCCTTCTGGCAAAGGTGTAGTTAAAGTTTTTCTACTAGGCATTGGAGAAAGAATGCTTTCAAATGTATGGTATGTCCCAACCTTTAAGCAAAAATTGCTATCTTTAGTCACGATTCAACAAGCAAGACATATGGTGATTATGGAAGATGGCTTAGTTACAATTAAGTCAGTCAAACAGAACATGAAAACAATGATGACAGGTTATGAAGATGGAAAACTGTTAAGGATGAAAGGGACAATTATTCCAAGACATTCTGACTTTGTAGGAGCAGCAAGTATGGACATTTCACCGATCAGATTGTGGCATGTAAGATATGGCCATCTCAACTTTGACAGTCTCTATCAGTTACAAAAACAGGGAATGGTTAAGGGAATTCCTACTTTCAAAAGGGAAAATTCAAAATGTGAAGCTTGCATTTATGGAAAACAACATCGAGAGACTTTTCCCACAAGTTCATGGCGCGCAAACAGGCGTTTGCAATTGGTTCATAGTGATATTTGTGGACCCTTACAAACTTCGCTAGGAGGATGCAGATACTTCTTACTCTTTGTTGATGATTTTAGCAGGATGACTTGGGTCTATTTTTTGAAGCAAAAGTTAGAAGAATTTGAAAAGTTCAAAACTTTTCGTCAACTTATTGAAAATGAAGTAAATGAGAAGATTGACACTCTTAGAACCAACAATGGCAGAGAATTCACTTCAAATGAATTCAATATGTATTGCATGGATAATGGCATAAAATGACATCTTACCAATGTCTACACTCCATAGAAAAATAGAGTCATAGAAAGAATGAACCGTACCTTGTTAGGAATGGCAAGATCTACGTTAAATTTCAAAAATTTAAGTCCTATATATTGGGCCGAAGCAATTCATACCACTATCTACTTAAGGAACAGATCTCCCACTGTTTCTTTATATGGAATCACACCTTATGAAGCATGGTTTGGCTTCAAACCTCGGGTTAAACATCTCAGAGTTTTTGGATCAGTATGTTATGCCTTAGTTTCGAAGGAAAAATGAACTAAGCTTGACTCACAAAACTTGAAGAGCAAAATGATTGGGTATTCTGATGAAAAGAAAGGGTACCGACTTTTGTCGAATGGGAAATTTATTGTAAGCAGAGATGTGATTTTTGATGAAAATGAGATTAAGAGTGCTAAATAAGTAGAAAGTCTTCTTCAAAAGTTAGAAACAAAAGGTGATAAAAGAAGGAAATATACAAGGAAGTCAGCAAGTCATGGGAATTGAGCATAACACAGGGTTTCCTTCATCTGAAAATGATTCATCAATTAACTCTTCTTCTAATGTAAATCTGGTCTTACGGTTTAATCCCAAATCTCTAATGACAATTCTTTGATAGTGACTCATAGGCCCCACATTACAACCATGAGTTGATCAACAACAAACATCAGTTTACATCAACCCTCTTTACAATGATGGTGATTTTTCACAATCCCAAACCAGTGAACATCAATTGCCAAAATGGCTAGTTCAACTTTTGAAATATGTAAGGCCTAATGAATAGAATAAAACAGGAACAAGGGGATCACAAGTAGAAAGTATGTTTCCTTATTAGCAAATGATTTTTCTTGTTCTACGATCGAGAAGCTTGACAGAAAAATAAAGAATGGCAGACTGGTTGATGAATGTCAGTTCGACGACTTAACATGACAACTTGTTGATTGTCCTGGAATATTCATTATGGATTAAGTGGTTTCTTGAATTAAGTACAACACATGATCTGTCGACAAGTATAAAGCAGACTTGTTGCTATGGAGTTTATAGGAAGAGATCGATTATGAGGAAATGTTTACTCCTCTGACTAAATGGAACACCATCCGACTCTACACTTGCTACTTAACTCAACAAAGATGAAGGTTCATCGGATAGTTAAAAGTGCTTTCCTTATTTGATTCTGGGAAGAAGTGCATATTTTTGACCACAGTTTTGAAATTGAAGGACAGGAACATAAAGTATGCAAACTGAAAAAGGCTTTATATGGGTTAAAACAAGCTCCGCGAGCTTGGTATTCTAAAATGGATGAGTACCTTCGGAAAGTTGGTTTTCAACAAAGTGAATCTGATGATACCTTGTATGTATGCCAACAAGGTAAAATTCTGGTGATTTTGGTTATGTATGTAGATGATTTGATTATCATTGGCAACAATGATGATCACATTGCACAAGTGAAAAAGGAGTTACATGCAGATTTTAAGATGACAGATTTGGGACTAGTTCACTACTATCTTGGAGTTGAAGTATTCCAACGTCCACATCATATCTTCATTTCTCAGAGTAAGTATGCAGCAGAAATTCTTTAGCGATTTGGAATGCAGGATTGCAAGCCTGTTCTTACCCCTATGGAACAAAACTTGAAACTTTCAAAATTTGAAGGGGTGGAAATGGTGGATAGCACTACTTATCGACAGTTGATTGGTAGCCTGATTTATCTGACAACTACTCGACCAGATCTTTCTTATGCTGTCAGTATTATTTCCCACTTTATGCAGGAAACACGAGACAGCCACTGGAATGTAGCCAAAAGAGTTCTTCATTATATCCAAGGAACAAAATATTTTTTTCTTCTTTATAAGAAGACTAAAAACTTTGTACTTGGTGGATTTTCAGATGCTGACTTTGCTGGCAGTATTGATGATAGGGCATCAACCTCATGTTATTTAATGAACATGGGGTCAGCTGCAGTATCCTGGAGTTGCAAGAAGCAAGCTACAGTGGCCACTTCTTTAGTAGAAGCAGAATACATATCAGCATGGGAAGCAACATGTGAGATTTTTTGGTTGCGTAGAGTTTTACAGGACTTCGGTATTCCTCTAGTAGAAGCTACTTCGTTATTCATTAACAACCAGTCATTAATAAAGCTTGCCAAAAATCTAGTTTTTCATTCAAAGACAAATCATTTGGACACCAAGTATCATCATATCAGATCACTCATTGCAAAGGATGTCATCAAGCCGGTTTATTGTCCTTCAAAAGATTAAACCTCCGATATCTTCAACAAACCTCTTGGCAGAATAAAATTTACTAAGTTCAGGGATGAACTTGGTATATGTTGTAATGTATATTTGGATCGTGGGGGGGATGTTAGATGATCCAAATATAATAATGTAAAGTTAGGATAAAAATAATTATTAAACTATAATATTTAATAAATATTAGAGACACTTAGAAATACAATATTGTTGGCAAAGATAGGACTCTAGAATATAGTTGTATCTTAGGCTCTAAAATAGGAATAAAGTTAGTAGATTGGATAGAAAATCATTTATTGTAAATGGACACTTGTTGTTTTTTCAAGTGGTCCATAACTAAATTAAGTTAGGACATATAGCTTATAAATAGGTTAGTTTCCTAATGGAAAATTAGTGGAAGTTTACGTTTGTAAACTCTTGCAATTTGTTATGTAATTCTTTCATTAATAAAATTAAGTGTAGAGGATACTTAATAATGCAGTGAGATTAAAACATTCATGTGTGAGATTAAGGCGCGATCCGTGTCTTTTTAGGGAACAACATGTGTTAATTAATTCACTTTAATTATTTAATTTTCCTAAATTTAGACTTACGAAATCCATTAAAATAATTAATTATTTGAATAACTTGAACACCAACTGAAATTTCTCAAAACACTT